>PYAF01000993.1:16109-40148 GCA_007407185.1 Glycine tomentella
TTGGCTCTGTGAAATGAGAGCTGGTGTAGATAGGAGGTGTTATGGCCTGAAATACCTAAAGTACCTTTACAAAAGTTATTCATAAGGTCAAATAATCGGTGAAAACGTGATTATTTATGTGTTTTGGCTGAGTTGAGCCAATGTGAGTTCTTAACTCTTGGACAGTTTTGAATTAAGCTGTACAGAATTATAAGGAACTTTGGGGCCTTGGTGAGGCTGAGGCAGACTATTGATGGTCAATGCATGTCTTAGTAAAAGCCGGACTAAGATAAACCTTAAGTTAGATGACTTTGAATTGATTATATGTGGAAGGGTGTTTCCTTCCATGTAAACGGTCGAATGCCGTTCCTGATGATTTGATTCATGCCTATTGTAGGGCATGAAGTGCAGACTGCTGGTAGAGATCACCCAGATACTAGGGGGGCTGTTTCTGAGCTGCGACCAGGTAAGCTCAGTGTTCTTGGAGATTATTCTCCTGCTTGTGTTTGCTTCACCCACTTTGTGTGTTTGATTGAGATATCTTGTATGTTTGTGCCTTATGATGAATTAGCACTGAATGGTAGGCCAGATGCCTTATAATTTTGATGATACTATTATGTATGAAATATTGATGTAATAGTTAAATGTGCTGACAATTATGTGCTAGTTCTGCCCTGAGATATTGGATATCAATTGATTATGCTGTTGATGACGTAATGCTTGATCATGATATGATTTGATTTAATTGCTTGTAATCTGCTGGCCAGTAGACTGAGGAACTATGGACCCTTTGGGAACGTACCCACGAGTAGGTGGATGATCTCCCTTAGGGCAATCCATAGGCGTCCATGTAAATCCTGATTAGATATACCCACGAGTAGGTAGATGAGCCTATTCAGGTATTGGGCGGCAAGTCCTGATTAGATGTACCCACGAGTAGGTGGATGAGCCTATTCAGGTATTGGGCGACAAGTCCTGATTAGATGTACCCACGAGTAGGTGGATGATCCTAGTCAGGCATAGACAAGGTGAGCTTTGATTAGAATGTACTCACAGAGATGGATGATCCCTCTCAAGCATTGTGGATGCCTTTCTCTTATGTTGTGTTGAGATTTGTCTATCATGATTTGGTTATGCTATGTTATTCATGTATACCTTTATATTTGTGTTATATGCTGGGAAGTAAACCAGGGGGAGGGAAACCTCTAAGAACCCTGAGTTTACTGGGATGTTTATCTCACCCCTATTTGGGGCTTATGTCACAGGAGCAGAGTCTGAAATTCCGGAGAGGTCCCAAGGCAAGAGGCCTGCACTGGGATAGTTAGAAGACACCCTAGGTTTAGATGATTGAGCTTGTCAGCTCGGCTTTTGTTTATTTTGTTTGTATTTTGATATCTAGGGATCAGTTGTATAGTTTTGAGATTGATGGACCTTGTATATGACAGATAATTCACCATATATGTAAAAAGTATGTACATTATATTAGATTTATGCTTCCTTTGCTGTTCATTTTCCATGCATGTTGCGTTACTCTGATATTGTATAATTTTAATACGCTGGGTGCACACATGGTGTTACAGAAATAGGCCAGGCCGCCTATCAGGGGCCTTTGGCCTGACCTCACCTGCCTTGTTTATTATAAAGATCAGGCTTAGACTTTTTGAAAAGCCTATTTAAATAAAATGGTCGGACTCAAACTTTAAAAAAAGCCTGTTAGGCCTATCCGGCTGGCTTATATATATATATATATATACATACATATATAGATAGATAGATAGATAGATAGATAGATAGATATTAAAATTAAAAATATATAAATCAATCTTTTAAAAAAAGAAATAAAATAAGATAAGATAAAATCTAAATAGCCTATCTTACTTAAAAGATAAAAAATAAAATAGGAAATTTGAAATCTTTGTAGTAGGTTTTAAAAAAGCCAATATATATATATATATATATATATATATATTAAAACTAAAAAAATATAAATCGATCATTTTAAAAAAAGAAATAAAATAAGATAAGATACCTAATCTCATATTAGAATGCTCTAATCAATTTTAATTTTTTTTTCACGCACAAATTAAAAGGGAAGTATGTCAATATGTGTCTTTCTTTATATTAAATTTTAAAAAATATTATGCTAATTCTCAAAGTTTCACTAATATATAATATTTATTGTAAAATAAGCTTTTTAATAGGCTCATAGACCAAGTCAGACTTTTAAATAGGCTATGCCAAACCTAATAAAAAAGCCTATAACAGGTAAATAGGCTAGACCAGACTTGATGTTTTAAATAAGGCCAAGGCCAGGCCTGGCCTAACCAAGTCTGGCCTGGCCTGACCTGTTTCCATCCCTACCAGAAGTGTCACGTATGTATGATTATTTAAATTAACAGAAAAAACTAACCATAAGACTAATTTGTTGTGCTTTTTACATACAATACAATTTTAATTTTCAATTTTTAGGAACCTAACTATCAATGCCTAATAAATTCAATGATGAAAGTAAATATTTATCCTAATTTTTTCATTGAAAGCCTACTATCTATTAAAAGATTAAATGGTTCATTTAATATGCTTTTATTAAGAGTTATGTTATTTCAAAATATTTTTTTTTATTGGTTCCACTTTAAGCTACATTTTTAAATACATTCAACATCTGATATTAATATCCATTAATAACAAAAAATAAAAATACTTCAAGACATTTTCAAAAATGATTCAACTAATAATGTAGTTTAATAAAACAATAGAATATAAGCACCTTCAAAAATTCCTAACATTTTTTTTTCTTATCACATTGCAATAATTGAGGGCTTTTGATTTATTTTGGGACTTTGGTATTGTATATCTACAAGATATTAATTGTTTAAATTATTTTGGATATTATGCCAAGTTTATAAGTATTACCATAAAAAACAGCTATAACTTTTTATTATGACTAACTACCTTGTCTATATATATTTTAGTCTATATGTTATACATGAATAAAATTCATTTATTTAACTAAAATTTATAATAATATTCTTACCAAAATCTAGAAATGTCACGTGTGAGGATAAATGTGGTCTAGGTGGGTTTTATACTCTGCACATCGGACAATAAGTTGACATTGTTAAGAGGGGAGACATGTAAAACAAAGAACTCCGAAGCTCAAATAAGTACATTAATTGTATAAAGAGAAAACCATATATCTGAATAAATAAATGCTCAAGTATACCTAAATGAGTATGAGAGTGAATGTGTTCAGATGTGTTCATCATGAATAAATGTGTCTAAAAATGTTAGATGAAACCTGTATTTATAGCATGGAGCGTGGACCTTGAGCCTTTGTAGTTAATTAACTCGTAGATAAGTCTAATAGATAATTACATGTTATAAATAATGTGTACCTTGTAGATAATTTGTATCGTGTAGATAATTAGGTACCTATTATTTGAAAAATGGTTGGAGCATTGTCAATAATATTTGAATAAATATGCATTAAAGATAACCTTTTGGGCATAACAACTGCTAGGGGAGTACATCCGAGCTCCTATAACATGACTATGTGGAAGGTTTATATGTGTACGAGGATCCCGCATAAATGACCATGTGTATATTTATCAAATTCTAAATGTATTCTCATAAAATATAGTTCTTAAAAACACTTTAAAAGATTATTTTTGTTATCATGATATAGTTAGGGTGTATCTACCAACCTTTTGCTCATGATTACTATATATTGGAGAACTTGACAAATTATCTTTAGTAATATCTTTTCTTTTAATAACATTTTTTCTATTTAGAGAATTTGAATTTGAGACTTTATTTAAAAAATTGAATTCAATTTTATTAGTACTAACATTGTTTTAATAAAGATAATTATTCTAAATTATATATAAAGGATAACATCAAATTATTCCACTATAAACTATCCTAATTATTAAAATTTGGCTAAATCTAAAAATACAACTTATTTTGGAACATAATCTTGGTACATAGTCTGTAATAGATAGACTCGTCCAGTCGTGTTTTTTTAATATATTTCCGATTTTATAGAGTGATGTAATTTTTTAAAACATTAATAAATTTTTGCATTTATATGAAAATTGAATGGGTTCGAAACTTACACGTCTGCTAAAAGAATTAGTTTCATTGTATTTTAAATGTTTTAATTTTTTTTAATAAAAAATACTCATAATCTATTGAAGAAAAATGTCAATATAAAAACCTTCGTCATTATTATTAAAACATATTTAATCCAAAGGGAAGCTCGAATCTTGTCTTGCATGTGTGAAAAATGACAAAGGGTAAAATGGAAAAATGGAAGGATACTTACTTAACAACGTTGCCATCTTTAGCTTGGTGAACAAGGTTTATAATGGCACTTACTCGGTTTTCGAAGCTTCACCTTCCATTCCATACCCGAACCACAGGTCCGGAGTTCCGTTGGGTCGATCGTGGGGCCCATCCAAACCACAGGCGCGTCTCTTCGTAGTGGAAAACACCGAAGACGAGGCACAGGTTCGGAAACCCAACCTCTTCCATAGCAATTCCAACACATCCTCAGTGGAATTTCCCGCTCACTTATACACACTGTCGCTTTCTTTGTCTTTGCCGACTGAGAAAGAGCAACAAAAAAACGTTGTTGAGGTTGAATACGCTGAACTTGTCTCTCGAATGCGTTTTCTTTGTTGCTCTTCTTCTATACAATGGCTAGGTGAGCTTAGAATCAGTGATGCCCAACACTGCAGAAACAAAGTTTTCCTTTTTGAAGTTGGAGAGACATGTTTTGTTTCGAAAGCTTCTTCCTTTTGTTTTTTTTTTTTTTTTTTTTTTAGCCCCTTCAACTTTTTTTTTTTTTTTTTTTTTTTTTTTTTGTGGGTTGGGTGTAATATGAACATGGTTGAGTTTTGAGGAAAAGGGATTTCTGTGTAGTGTAGGGTGTGTCACAGTTTAAGTTTCTTTCATTCTTTCTTGTTTTTATTTTAAATTTTTGTCGTGTTTTTTTTTCTTTTGGTCTCCTGGGGTTAATGATTGCAAATGATGGATTTGGACAGTTTGTTTCGGATTTTTCTTTTCAATCTCTGAAATGATTGTTTTTGGGTATTCTGACATTCCCATTTTGGGGATTTGCTGTTTTTGTGTAATAGAATGGAAATAAGAGAAACACAAGTGGAAATAAAGTGGATGGTACTGTAAATTTTAGCTATTTTCCCTTCTTAGAATGGAGGTTCATTTTTGGTGCTTTAGTTTGACCACAAGTTAGAATGGGTATTGAAGCGGGGGGCGGGCGGGGGTATGGTTGACATTCCTGGGCAGAGGACAGTTGGGAAGTGCTGGATAGTGATTGGGGATTCTTTTGGAAGATTGAAATACACCCATTTGAGCTAGCGAATGTGTAATGAAGTAGTAGTGAAGACTTGCTGGGGTTTCATAGTTGCTTATGTCAATGAGAAATGAGAATATAGGGGTGGCCTGTAATGGAAGTGATGAACGTGGACATTGAGTAAATCAGTTTGTATCAGACCATGATATTGATAATCCGTGAAAGAAGTTAATTTGGAGCTTTGTTGTTGTTTACTTGTTTTATGTATTGTTTTGGGTTTTTGCTCCCCAAATGAAACCACTTGGTAAAACAATTTTTTCTAGAGGGAATATCGACAGTGTAATGTACATTTTGCACGAGAAACTGACTTTGCACATTCTATTAAATATTATGTCTGACATACGTAAAGGAGCAGGGTTTCTAGCTGATTATATTATAAGATATAAGCAAATCTTTGGTATAATTTTGGGATGATTGGGTGGGAAAATTTTGATGTTTCTTATATTGATGATTTTATTTAATTTCGTTATACTACAAAACGCTACTCGTTTGCAGTTGCACCCTGTCCTTGCATGTCTGTTTTCAGTTTCTCAGGCAGTAGGATGTGTTGCTGCTACATAGAGCCATTAGAATTTACTGCATCTGGAATCTATAGCAATGCATTGTGTTCTGTTCCCACAATTCCCTCTTATTTTGTTCCCTTCTGCATGCTTTTCTTTGGTTGCCCTTGGTCAAAACTCAGTATCTGTTATTGACATTCTTAAGTGACTGAGTGTATTTTCTTTTAATCATGTAAAGAAGCTGATTCACATTTGCTAAAACAAAAATACTAGAAATTTGAGTTTCATTTATCTGTCAGTGCTCTTGTTTTGTTGGTCATTCTTAAGTAAATGTGTATTTAAAGTTCTTCAGCTTTTTATCGTAATATTTGCTAATTTTCTCTACAGGAGCTGGCTTATTGACATTGGAGGATTTGCAAAGAAAGTGAAAAGCACTACTCTATCTTCAGCTGATCAAATCAAGGATTGTGGGGCTTATCGTGAATGTCCAAACTGTTCTTATCATATTGATAACAGTGATGTATGTTACAATTTGACATTATATTCATTCTATGTTCATAACAGCTTACTCAAATTCACTCATGCACTAAAAATGCAGTAATGCTAGAAGCAATCTCTGCTCTTACAGTAGAGCTCTTCATGTTACTATAGAGACTGTTTATGCTTCTATTTCTTTACCCTTCAGTTTTTTTTTTTCTTTTTATTTTTTTCTTGTGGTACACAATTAATTCAATTGTTTAATGGGCTTGTGGAAAAGTTTGCGTACTTTACTTCTGTAGCAGGATTAATTTCTTGAAAAAGTTTAGCATGAGTTTGAATGATAGAAGATGTTTCATTAGAAATATTTCTTTGCATGTAGGTTTCTACTGAGTGGCCTGGCTTTCCTCTCGGTGTAAAGTTTGATCCTTCTGATGTAGAACTCTTAGAACATTTAGCAGCAAAATGTGGCATTGGAAACACTCAGCAACACATGTTTATCAATGAGTTCATCCCAACACTGGAAGGAGACCAAGGAATTTGCTACACACATCCGAAAAATCTTCCAGGTGAGATTTCTCTGACCTTTTTGCTTTCAATTAAAATATGTAAACTTTTACTGCTTTTTTCTTTATGCTTGATTGATCAATGAACCTGTAAAATAAAGTCATTAATCAAACCACACAAACATCTGGGTGGAAGACTGATCAATGTAAGTGACAAGAGATGTCACTTGTGGAATAGGTTATGGAAAAGTGCCATGAATGACACATCAACGTAATTTGACTTCCTTTTGCACTTTAGAATTCAATGCATGTTTTTAAATTGATATTTGAAAAAATAAAACAGGACACAGTATTATCTAAACACACATTGAAAGTTTAAGTTCATTGAATCTAAATTTCCCTGTTAGATAGACCTGAACCTAATCAAGATTCTAATCATGCTGATAGTTATGTTTAATGCTTCACTGATGGGGGTTGAGGGAAGGCAGGATATTTTATTGCCAGAAAAACTTAGTGGCCGCTAATTATGATTATCTTATAATTAACTCTACATGTTTAGGCTATTGGCCCTTTTCTGGAACGGTGTAACCAAATTACGTTTATTTTGTTTTTCAGGTGCTAAGAAAGATGGGAGTTATGTCCATTTCTTTCACAGAACAACCAATGCATATGCTACTGGTCAACGAAAGCGTCGAAAGATTCATCATCAACAGGGTTTGACTGAAGAGCATGTGCGCTGGCATAAGACTGGCAAGACGAAAGCTATAATAGAAGATGGAGCACATAAGGGCTTTAAGAAGATCATGGTTCTCTATGTAAGATCCAGTGAGAATGGGTCCAGGTCTTATAAATCCAACTGGGTAATGCATCAGTACCATCTAGGGACTGAAGAAGATGAAAAGGAAGGTGAGTATGTGGTTTCAAAAATTTTCTGTCAACAGCAAAATCAGACTGAGAAAAATGAGGACAATCCAATGGCTGAAGATCCTGACAATATAATATCACGAACAAGTCCTAGAACTCCGAAACCAAATCCCCCCAATCCGCCTCGTGCGGGAAAATCTGCTGATTGTGATGATAACATTGATGAAACTGTACTTCTGTCTTCTGCCCTGGTGAGTAACTATATATGATGCATATGGTTAAATATGATTATTAATTTCACTTTAAGGTCAATTATCTTCTAAAAAAATCAAATGGAAAAGAGAAATTAAATATATATTCTACCTCCGAAACAAGCCAGCATAAAAAAGTTTTTTATTTTTTTGTATTAGCATAAAGAAGTTTTAATTGTGTTGATCTTCTCTGAAGTTTGTTCTAGTTCTAATGAGTAATGAGTACACAAGTGATGCCAACAGTTTTACTTGACATTTTTTACCATCTACTTGGATCACTAAAATTTACTTTCTATGAATTAGGATACCAAGACAATCCCTGGAGAATCAGATGCTCCACAATCAGATATTCAGGATCAAGACTATACTGGCAATGCTGCATGGTTAGCTGGCGAATCACAGGCTGAGGAAAGTACCGAATATGATGGCTTGGACGACATCTTATTGTGCAAGGAGATCTTAGATTCTTCTGCTATATTAAATGACCCTGGATTGGACTCCACCAATCTTGAAGACATTGCAGGCTATGCTACCCAAAGGGCTAGAAAGGATAATGAATCTTGCGGAATTTCTGTCCTGGATTCACTGGAATTGGATACTCCAGATTTTGATCTTTCTGTAAGCATAAGTTTACCCTTGCTGACTCCACTTTTTATTGAGTTCTCCAACTTACTAACATAGTTTGATTTTCAATTTGCATGCAGAGTTTGTATTTTTGTTCTCAAGACAGTATCCTTGACTGGATGGACAGGTTATGAGGTGCTCTATGTATGAAGTCCTTTTTGGTACCAAATCCAGAAGTTGTTCCATTCAATTGCCTGGGTAGTGCACCCTCTTTCTCCCTTTCATGCTTCAATTGCTGTGGTTTTTCTTCTTCTGGATGCAGCAAATATAGTGCATGAAGCTTTGGTCGTCATCATGTGATGTTTTATGCTAGTAAGCGGAAATAATACTACTTTATTTGGTTCCTCAACTCATGCAACTTTTGTCATATCATGAAGTTAAGCTCTTATCTAGCTAGAGCTGGAGTTTTTGCCTTCTTCATGTGGAGGCTATTTGTGTGAGAAATTGTTTTTTGAGGCTATTTGTTTCCTCATGGCCAATTTAAACTGGTGCTTTGGCTCATTATGTCAGCCATGAAAGTGATGAATACTTCTTTGGAGGTGAAATCCGAAATGCTGTGGTTGACTATATGTACTAGATTTCAAGATGTGAGTGTTCTATGTGAATATTGAGAACATATAATTATTGCGTACAATTGTTTTCAAGGGCAAAATATTCTCTACACTAGTAGTTCCATTTACAGGTATCTACAGTGTTCCTAATATTTACGTGTTGTGATGATTTTCAATAACGTGTAATGTCATAACAAAATCTAGAAAAATCATTCTTATTCTTTTAGACTTTTTTGTTTTTATCATTTTGGATTTTTCCCTACACAAAATAACGGTCACACAATTTATTTATTTATTACGTGTTGTCATGGTTTTTCGTCACGTAGGATGCAAAAGATGTGGCGTAATGATATTTTAAATTGGTTGTAAAAATAATCGAGGTAAAATATCATTGTCACATAAGATGATGCCTCCTACATCATATGTGGTGGAAATAATCATGACAGGTAAATAGTTTGCTTGATCATTCATTTTGGTATTTTGTTTGGAAAAAAGTCCAAAATGATAAAAAAAAGGCCTTATTCCCCTCTCTCTCTCTCTATATATATATATATATTAAATAATATTAACTAAATAAATAAATTACAAATTTTAGAATAGGTGAAAACCAAAATAATTCTTAACAATATTTCTTGTAAAAAAAATTGTTAGCAATAATTTTTACAGTATTTTTTAATAACAAATGTATTTGAGACTTTTGTTTGACACCTAACTTTATTTTTAATGACTAAGATATATTTGAGACTTTTGTTTGACTAGGACATATAATGAGATAAATATATCTTACATGAGAGCAAGAGAATTAATCCCGAATTGTCAAAATTTAATATCATGTGATCACTTAAAAATCATGTATTTTAACATTAATTCTTAACCCTCTATATAGTTATACGTGTCCAAGGTTATCAAAATCAAGTTTCTACGTAGACTTGTGAGAGTTCTCTAGACTCGACTCAAAATTGTAAGAGTCTATTTCATAAAAAAATAACTATGAAAAATAAGTAAATATATTCAAAATGCACCATTTTGCACATAAATGACAATAAGTTCATACTATTAGTCTATTACAAAACATAAGTTCTCAAAATTAAAACATTTAAATAACTAAAAAACCACAAATGTCTTCAAAGAATCATGTCCAATCCTCTAATAGGATCATATCCATGAATATCATCAATTTCATTACCATCTCCATCATCATCAAGGTCTTTCTCAGATTGTGCATCATCATCAAGTTTCATCAAAATTAAATTATCTAGATCGAAAGTTCTACAACTTAGATCATTTGAACTTCCTCTAACATCTCCCACTAATCCATCATTGCCACCATCACTTTCACCTTGAGGTTGCTCATCCTCATCATCATATCCCTATTCAGTTATCCATTCATCATTAGACTCAATCTCATCAAATGGAAGAGTAGTACTTTTTCTATTTTGCTTACTTTTCAACTTCAAGTTATACATAACATAAACCAAGTCATTCATTTTCTGTTGAAGTAAGTAGTTTCTTCTCTTTTTATGAACCTATAATGAAAAATCAAATTTTAATTACTATCTAAACCAAATAAATAAAAGTATCAAACAAATAAAATAAAGCATAAGCTTGAATTGAATTACCATTTCAAATGAGCTCCAATTACACTCCACCCAGAAGAGCTACAAGTCAAGCTCAAAACACGGATAGCAAACCTCCTCAACTCTGGAGTTCCATCACCAAACATCTTCCACCATTCTCTGGGTTGCATAACCTTTCTAGTGTCCTTTGCCTCTTCCATAGAGAAAAGCCCTCTAACAAAATGAAACTCAACAAGTTGCAAATTAATTTTTCCCCTTTCTGCAACATCCTTGACCAATCTTCTCATACACATGTGCATCCCTTCTTTCACCTGAGGGTCATCACGTTTGAAACTAGGTTCATAATGCAAATGAGGATTAAGATAATATGCAGCTGCATGCAAAGGCCTGTGAAGCTAATGATCCCACCTTTCATCAATAATTTTCCAAACAGGCTCATAGCTACATAGATATCAAATATGCTATATTAGAAATAGTTAAAAGAATACACAAGTAAATTTTAAATGTGAGAAAGTTTAGAAATTTTACCTTTTCTTGATGTTATTAAAATTGTATTTTATCTTCTCTTTTGCATTTTCCATCTCCTCATACATGAAACCCATAGCGGGTTTTAGATATGAATCCACCAATTGAAGGACCACCATAAGAGGGGCAGCAACTTTGAGGCACATGGTTACGTTCTTCCAAAATTGATTATCGAAAGCCACATTCTGCACTTTTCTCCTCTCTTGTAAAGTTCCAAATTTGCTTGTTTTCCATTCTTCAGAGCTAAACATGCTCATCAATATTGCTTTCAATTCATGAAGACAAGCTAAAGTTAAATAAGTCGTGACAAATCTAGTCATACCAGGCCTAATCAAATCTCTTCCATTTGTGAACTTCTTCATGATGCTAATCAACATTGTTCTACCATAAATGTAGGTTGTGATCCTTCTTCCCTTCTTTATAATAGTCTGCTGAACCTTCAAATCTTCAAATATCAAATCAATGCAATGAGCAGCACATGGGGTACAATACAAATACTCTCATTTCTGCATCAACAATTTTTCAACTGCTTTGTAATTTGCAGCATTATTAGTAACCACATGGACTATATTCCCCTCTCCAAAAAAAAAATCACCACAACATCCGACATCTTCAACACTTTGTCAGCTGTTTTTGAGATGTTTAAGGTATCCAATGAATAAAGAAATAAAATCCCTTTTAGACTGTTCACCAAAAAGTTACAAATTGAACGCGTCTTTGTTTTATCTGTCCACCATCAGACATAATTGTGCAACAAGTTCTCTTCCATTCATCCCTAAATTCTTGAAGCATTAAATCCGGTTTCCCCACTGCTCTTTTGAAAAGCTTCTCTCTGATATCATGATAAGATGGAGGTTTATAGCCAACCCTATATCTCGCAACCATGTCACAAAAATTTGCAAAATCTAGATTTTTAATAGCATTGAATGGAACAACACTTGTGTACCAAAATTCAGCACATTGATCATCAACTTTATCTTTGTCACCTTTTTTGTACAATTGATTTAAATTTGATTGAACTCCCTCATCACTAGCTTGAACAAATTTTGCTTTTCCTCTTCCTTTGAAACTAAATATCCCTTTCCCTTTTATTCCACTTTGAGTGGTATTTGTCTCCACCCCCTCAGTATGTATACCTTCTTCATGAATACTATTCAATTTTGTTTTCTTCTCTGATGCATTAGCAACCTCTGCAACAACTTTCATCATAAGCATCTTAACTTCTTCCAGCACCAAAAGACAAGGTTCAAAATCCCATCTAATAACAAGATGATGCTTGAATCTAAAAATTCCCCCATTGTTGATCTTTGAGCAATAGTCACTCTTAACTTTTTTTACCATTCCCTAAAACATCTCTCGCATGTTTCCAGCCAATATCAGTCCTATGTTCCGGAGCATTTTTGCTTCTAGGTCTGGAACCTAAGGAGGTTGTGCCTATATTAGCATCTAATGAATTTGATCCAGTCCCACTCCTAGACATACTGAACATGAAACACAAGAAACAAAAACAAAATATAGTGAAATATAATAACATCTCAAATATTTAAAGTCATAATCAAAACTCCTCAGAGAAACCTATTGTACTCAATAGTTGTCATAAGTTATAACTAGTAATAACCCTTTCAAGTTCATTTTTATTCTCTTTTTGGTAACTATGATAATATCACAACCTCCTATAA
This sequence comes from Glycine tomentella, assembly GCA_007407185.1. Classification (NCBI taxonomy): domain Eukaryota; kingdom Viridiplantae; phylum Streptophyta; class Magnoliopsida; order Fabales; family Fabaceae; genus Glycine; species Glycine tomentella. The sequence goes on from PYAF01000993.1 coordinate 29,017, forward strand.
ATGATTTTAAATTGCTACTTTGCTCTAAATACAAGACTAGTGGAGTAGTAAAGAACATAAATTTCCACTATATCCAATCCAAGTCATGAACAAAGATATTGACATAGTTGTCTCAAGTAGAAATAAAATGTACATAATCTGAAATACTAAAATCTAAATTTGATCAAAGCTCTTGGTTTCCTATCCTGTAGATTAAAAAATATTCATTTTTCGGTTCATTCCAAAAAAGAAAAATCGATGTACTTCCTAAAGATATATGGTAAAACTATGTTGATCATTGTCATAATAGAACAAATTAACCTGCTACACAAATCATGCAACAAAGGTACTATATCTCAAATTATCCAGAGCTAACATATAGTAGCCCATCATCTGAGTATAGTTATATATTTAAAGTCATACTTAAAAATCCTTAGAAAAGTCCATTGTACTCAACAGTTGTGTCATAAGTCATAGTTAAAATAATTGATGTATGTCCGCATATTTTTATTCTCTTTTTGGTAACCATGATAATATCACAACCTCCTATAAATGATTTTGGGAAACACTAGCCTGTTCCCGCTCTACACAAGCCTCTATCAGGACCCTTCATTTACATTAACATATTTCTCTCAATTCTCTGACTCATGTAATTATGTAAGTAAACATAATTATAGAACCAACCAAAAGTCCAAAACAGAGGATTAGGACTCGTCATGCTTACACGGTTACACGTTACAATAGAAAGGCGTGTGATTGAATATTTTTATTTTAATATTTTTCTATTCTTCTTAGCTTATTTGACTTCTCTTGAACTTTTATTTTCTCACTTTAACTCAGTTTTTGTCTTAGGCAAACAATTGAGCTTAATTGATAATTGTTGCTTATTTTTAGATTTTGTGCTTACTTGACCTATCTTCCTTGTGCAAGACCTAGAGAATTCTACAAAACTCCAAAAGGAGCATACGAGAAGTCGTTGGAAAGATAAGGAAAAGAGCTACACTTTTGTCAGAGATAAGCCTAGGCCAATTATATCATTCTGAGGGTCATTTTAGGCTTGGAATTTATAACCTCTGCACTTCAGCTTTGGATTGCGAGTTGGACTTTGATTAGTGTAATTAGCATGATTAGTTAGATTAGATGATCCTAATCAGGGCCCATCCTTTCGTACTGGTTCAGTCACTATATATTAGTGTAGTTAGTTAGTTAGTTACTTCATTTGGTACAAACAAAATTTTTAGCTTCTTGTGCAAGTTTTCAAAATTAAAATTTTTCTCTCTTTTTCTCTCAATTATTCTTCAATTTTCTTCTTCATTTTATTTATGTTCTTCTATTCTTCTATTCTCTTACACAAATTTTGTGGCTCTTCCACTGATGATGATCATGGAAGGCTAAACATCCAATCAATCCAAGGATCCAGTCCAATCAAGGAGAATTTGAGTTCTGGTTTGGTATTTCAATTTCTGTCTGAATGTTCATTTTCTTCTTCAATCCTCTCTTCGATTTTCATGATTATGAATGTGTTTAGGATTGAAAATAGATTAGGTTATGGGTTTATTTCCTAATTTAAAAATTGAATAACAGATTGTTTGGATGATATTTCAATATGATTTGTGATTTCAATTGATTTAGGAGTTAATTCAATTGAATTGTTTCTAATGACATTGAATGAAACTTCATAATATGATAATTATTTGAGAACTATGATAATTTTCATTTCTTGGTTTGGTGAATTGGATTGATACTCTTAAATCCGTTTTACAATATCTTTTATCAATTCTGTCAGTTTCTACAGTTTTCTTCAATTCTAGTTTATGTTTCGGCAATTTTTGTTCATTGTCTGCAAACTGTTCGATAAAAGTCCCCTTGTTGTTTATCAATGAATTGAAACCAAATAGATCGTATGTTTGAGTTGACCTAAGTTAATCCCGTGCTACATAATTATTGTAATTTTATTTGTTTTGTAGCGTTTCGACATTTGTTATCAGCACGATCGAACTAGTCGTGATTGGAGAACTCGTGTCTCAGGCTCGAGCCTTCACAATAGAGGTGAACCACCAAACTTCCGTCTCATGCTCGACCTTCACAACCGAACCATTGAACCATCAAACAACAGAGGATTGAAGAACTTGTTGAGATATCGAACACAAACTCGAACTCGTCGTGAATTGTGATGTTTCTGGGTTGTTTTATGTAACACCCTAAAATTTCGATAACTAAAAATATATGTTTAATGTATTTCTTGTGTTATTTGATTATTTGATTAGTTTAGATTATTTGAAATGTTATGTGAATTACCCATGTGAAATTGCTTGGTGTAGATGTCAAGTTATGTCGAGTTTGGCTCAAATGTGTTGTAATTGAGTGATTTTGAATTTGACCCAAAACTTGTTTTAGTAAAATCACCATTATGGATTGGTTAACCGTTGATCTCCTTCCAATTTTAAAGATGTGTTTCCAACCCAAATATGTAACTTTTGACCGTTGGGATTGTTAAAATAATTCCTGGAGCGTAAGAAATCAATTTTTTCACTGAAGCAGAAATTCTAGAATTTGGTCAGCTCGCCCAGGTGAATTTTGCAGGCACTTTTGCTCGCCTGGGCGAGTTAAGGCGGTGATAAATAGTACCAGCAACGTTCAAACTCGAAAAATGGAGGTTTTTCTTCCCCCAAACAGCTCCCAAGCTCCCCCCCACCCTTCTCCACCACCCACAACCACCATCAACCACCATGGACCGTCGTTGCTTGCCGTTGGACCACCGCACGAAGAGGAACACTTTAATCAGAGCGGAATCTTCAAAACTCAACCCAAGCATTCGGTAGAAAATGGAGACTCCAGTTCCCTTTCTTGGTTTCTTTGAGGTAACCATGGTTTCCTTTGTCTTCTTCTAGCTAGTTTAAGCCTCTCTTGATATCTCTTGTGATTCGGGTACCGTTATTAGCTGTTTTATACTTCCTTTGAAAACCCTTTGAAAATGAGATGTTGTAAAAGTCTCATTTTTATGAAACTGATGTCATTTCTGTGATCCTTATTGAACCCTGGTCACATTGGTGTTGTAACGCCTCCTTTTACTCTCTCGTGTTTGATTTATTTTAGGTGAAATCTCGTGTCCACTTTGTATTAAAATTATCTTAGTCATAAATTTCATAAAAAATTTCTTTCTTCTTGCTTCGATTTTATAATTTATTTGTGACATAAACGATTTTCCCACACCGCGGTATATACAAATACAGTCCATCAATACAAATTAGAATATAATATAATCCAAGGTACAGTCCACAAAATATACAACTGATTAAACGTCTAATCCAAATTACACGTCATAATTAAAATACACTTTATTAAAATATCTTCATCATCTTTTCTTCAAAATCCTTCACAGCTTATGCTTCACTGTTTCCCTGCTCGCCCAAATAAATTGGGGTCATCACAGGTGTCAACCACAGACACAAATGATAAGGTAAGTTTATGACGAACATAGTTTGAATAAAAGCATATATAAAAGAATATATACCCAGATGGTTATAATAGCATTTATAAAATAATGTGCACGTATGATTCACCCACAGATTAAATCACACTATCTACACAGCACATAGTTCAAATCATACCATTCACACAACACACAGATATACAACATACTCATCAAGTAATGCATGCTCATTTTCTTTATATGATGCATGACTGAGATCTCAGATTCTCATTACATGGTACTATAGTCAAGATAGCCCCATCCCAGTGGCACAGACTTATCCATTCAGTCAGGGTAGTGCAGTGGCGCGTAGGAATGTCACCTCCACCTATGTGATCATCATGGTGGTGTGGTCTTCACTGATACAACTATCCCCCAGTTCAGACACCTCTGAACGCATGGACTCAGTCCAGCTATCTGACAAACCTCCTTTTGAGGTCAACATCACAGATTAACCCCCGCCGGGCATATGCACATGAAAACTCTATGAAACTCATCAACATGTAATATCAAGTCCCATGTCAGTGGCCTACCAGAATTTATCCGATCAGTCAGGGTACCCCAGTGTTTCCTAGGTTCTCACTTACACGAACACTTTCATGCTTAGTGATTCCGTACTGCAAGAGCACCCCCTAGCTTAGGAACAGCTCGTCTGAACGCACGGGTTTCATTCTGATAACCAACTGACATACAACTTTTTATGATACCCATGAGATGGTTTCATTTACAACAATTCTTTTCATCTCATCACATCGTTTCTCATCACTTTTCATCATCAACATAGTACACATCTCAACTCATTTCTCATCATCAAAATCATAAAACCACTTATAATTCATGTAAATTCATAAGTCACCAAGAAACACGTGAACTTTATCAAATTTTATAGAAACGCTTCTCTCAACAATCACATATCACCGTATAAAAGTACTCAAGCATTCAACCATAATTCAACTTCATAAATTTCTCAAGACAAATCATAATATATCAAAACTCAAACACTTATTCAAATAAACAACCTTACACAATCTTTCTCATAAAGCTTCATAAGAACTCATGAAATCCATAAATGTTCATAACATATTCACAACACAAATATGCCAACTATTTATTGAATCAAAACAACACTTTAAAACATTTTTGTCTCTTTGAAGCATTTCGTCAAACACATGGTAAGCAAGGTTTGTTTTATAAAATACTTTAAAGAAAACTATACTTAACCATTAATCTTTATAACGTTCAATATGATAAACATGCTTCCAACATAATCTTAGCATAAATAAGCAAGTTCAAGGATTTAGAAAATACTTGTATCAAAACATATAACTTTAATTCCAATCACTTTTCTTTTTAAAAATAGTCATGATATATATATAAACCTAAGTCACTTAATATTCACCTATTAAGCTTAGATTCAAGTTATTCATTCAAAACATCATTCATTAACTAAAATCAAGTCACTTATTCTAATAATCATTTTATTTAACAATCTTTAACTCTTTAAGGCATTTCATTAAATACTTAGCATGAAAGCTTAATTTCTTATGAAAACAAGTAAGAATCCTCATGTAATTAATATTCAAACTTAGCTTATCATAAACTTCCTCATACCTTGCTTTCTCCTTTAAAATTGAATAGCCTTGCTCCTAGTACCCTAAGTGCTTCACGTCAGGTTTCCAAAGGTGTAGATTTTTGCTTTGGTTTAGGTAAAAGGTAGAATTAGAAAGGAATGAAATGGAAAGGCTTTGGAGTGGGTTTTGGCACGTTGAAGCTCTGTTAGAGCTGCCCAAATTTCCGGTCCTACACCTTTTTATAAGGTGATTAATGCTTGATTTTTGTTACAAATATCCAAGGGTTATGATGGCTAGCTTTATACTTGGTATAATCCCATTGGCTAGTATTTCTTATCCCCACAAGTGTCTAATTTCTATATTCTTCTCCATTTATCTCCATTTGCATGTGGAGTTCAAGGCTTGTAGGTCAAGTCTTTAATTGCTTTCTTATGTGGATTAGTCACAAAATCTCTTCCAAAACCCGTTTTATTAAAATACTCATTCTGATTTTGTTAACCGTTGGATCTCTTTAAAATTTTAAAGGTATACTATTATCCCACATATCTAACTTTTAACCGTTGGGATTTTGGAAATAATACCTATAACTGTCTACGTGTCCAAAGGAGTCAAGAGGAAGTTTTCTTCAAAAAATCTTCTTAATTCATTATTACCTTACTTTACAATTGGACCAATGGGAAATTTCCAAGCTTCTTGACCCTCCATGTGGCTCATCTTGAAGTTTCTTAAAGCTTTCTCCATTGATTTTGTGTCACACGGCCAAGGCTTTATTTTAGGGAACCAAATCAACGAATTTTTCTTTTATTACATGTAATAGCCGAATTCTAATTTCTTATTGGTCCAATTTGCTTTTAATTATTTAATTTATGAAGCTATCTTATTTACGAAACCTATTCCTCCCATAATTAAGAGAAAATCCTATAGATTATGTCCATCCTTTTCTTATAATTTTCTGATACCTGAGGTAGTATAGATTAAGCTCTTTTCAAAATATTTATCAAAATTCTTAGAAACTCTAGTTTAGGGTTTCTTGTTACCAACTATGTTAATAATTAGTTATCTAAGAGCATCTAATCCATTTTCCAGGTTCCCACAAAATTTCTAAAATCATCTGGTCATTTTGGTAATTTCACCACTCACCTAGGGGTATAATCGTCATTTCTAAAAATGTTCAGGGTATCTCTGTAATTGTCACCCTAAGGGTATTCTGGTTATTTTCAAAACATCCAAGGGTATTTATAAAATTTCCTCCTTAAATGTCTGGCTAAAATGCCTAGGGGCAATTTGGTCATTTTTGAAATGTCCAGGGTATTTTCGTCATTTTCCCTGAATCCTTTTATACTGTCTCTTAATTAACATTTTACCTAAATAATTCAAATATAGATCACCGTAATTCAAAAATTTGGGGTGTTACAGGTGTGATCGAAATTTCAAAATGATGTCTTTTGATGTGGACTCCCAAAACACCATTTTAGCCTCATTTTAAATTTGAGTGGGTATTTGACCCCAAATGCTAATGTTAGCTTTGTTTATGAAATCTATACTAAATTATCTTCAATTTGGTATATAGAGCTCTGCGTTTGGACCAAAGCACGTGAACTTGAGAAATCTCAAAATGACATTTCAAGGAGCTAACAGAGGGATATAGCTAGGTAAGGGGAGTTTATTATTTAGTTATGATTTTGGTACCATAGTTGGGGACTAGGGAGTCCAACTATGAAGATAACTGCCTGTCCCTGTTGTGTGCTGGTTTTCAAGAAAAACTACGTTTTTAACTAATGGATGCAATGTATTTATGATTGATGTGTGTTTGTTCTTGTATGTGCTCATTTTCAAGAAAAACTATTTATAACTAATGAGATGCGATGGGTTGGCTTGTTGATGGATAAAACTGTGAATGATATTATTATTGTGATGATTGGAATTTTGGGAAAAGTCTTAATTACAGAGGAGACTCTGCCCAAAATTTTATAATATGTTGTCCTATTTAATTCTTTATTAAATTTTTAAATGAGCATAAGAGTGTGTTTTCTATATTGTAGTCCTCCTCTTTAATTTAGAATTTTCCTAAAAATATCAGTCTTGTGATATGATGAATTGTGAATGTATGAAATTTGGGTTGTCTGAAGACCTGGGGAATGTGAATCTCAGGCATATGTATTATGTATAGATGTGAAATGTGATTGCTTGTGATGTCGTTGATGATATTGAAATTGAGATGCCATTGATGTTGTTGATAATATTGAAACGAGATATTATTAATGTGTTGGTGATGATTGAATGAGATAATGATGATGTGTTTGATGATGTACAAATGAAATAATGTTGATGTGGTTGATGATGTTGAAATGAGATGACTTTGATATGCATGATGATAATATTGAGATGATATGATGTTGAGGTTGATAATGACATTGATGAGAGATAATGTTGATGTGAACAATGTCATTATGTGTGGATATACATGGATACCCATGGGGGGTGTATGACGGGTTACCCTTGCGAGGAAGGATTTGTTCTTAGTTAGGTCATACATTGGTGGTGCCCATGGTTGTAGGCTGTGTATGTACACATGGGATGCAATGACCGGTTGGTTACCCTTAGGAGGATGGATTTGTTCCTAGCCACGGTTAGTGTATCGGTGAGCCCATATCGGTGTGTTATGTATGTACATGGGGGTGCATGACGGGTTACCCTTGCGAGGAAGGATTTGTTCCTAGCCAGGTCATGAATTGATGATGCCCATGTTTCATATTTCATTTGTATGTGTGGAAATAGAATGAAGGCACTCGCGTACCTGTGAGTTTCAGTGGGCTAAGAACATAGGTACTAAGGGATCATCAGGTTTATAATTCCCTAGCGACGCTGGCTGATCACCGAGTGGGGGAATGGCCAGGGCACGACAGGGTGACCCTGATAGGCGGTGAATTATTTTTCCTGTGAAAGGCTATTTTCAAGAGATGGTACCACATTGCATGCTGATAGATGAGCAGGTGCATGCATCATTTATGCATGATTGTTTGAGTTGTGAAATACATTGGATGATTGGTTTGTTGAGTGTGTATTGGAATCATGGAATTTTGTTAATGATTTTGATGGATAAAATTGTTTCCTTCCCAATTGATGCTATCTGATGTTTGTTGATTTTATATAATAAAGTTACCCTTGAATTTGTTGTAACGTGTGGTTGGTACCTGTGATGATCACGAACCTTCGTTCGTGGGAGCAGATGAGCAGCAGTAGGTGACCTGATGTAAGGCTGAACCAATCAACCATGAATTTTTCCAAATCTACCTTGCATTAAAACTCAAACTTTAAGCTTTCTTCAGGGACACAAAGTTGTCCAGAATTCACAAACTAATGGTTGTTTGTAAAATCCAGCTGTTGTCATCCTTGAGTTGGTGTGCATCTTCATGCTTGTCCAAGTTAGCTTGAATGTGGTCTTGAAGTGCTTGAGTCCTAGCTCTTGTCATTGGTCCTTTAAAGCTCACCAAAGGAAGTGCTTCAAGCTCTCCTTCTAGACCTTTAGCTTGCCATGAACTTCCATCATCCCCTCCTTCTTGAAAAGAACTTGTCCTCAAGTTTGCCTCCTCACTTGTACCTACATCATACAAAGAGAGATCACAAACATTGAAAGTATTACTCACACCATACTCACTAGGCAACTCAAGTTTGTAAGCATTGTTGTTGATCCTCTCCAAAATCTTGAAAGGTCCATCCCCTCTTGGTTGGAGCTTGGATTTCCTTTCATGAGGAAATCTATCCTTCCTCAAATGAAGCCACACCAAATCTCCTTTATTAAAGATCACTTGCTTCTTGTGCTTATTGGCTTGCTTTGCATATTGTTCCATCTTTTTCTCCACATGTGCCTTCACTTGTTCATGCATTTTCTTCACATAAGAAGCTTTAGACAAAGCATCATGATTATTCATAGAAGAAGTGTTAGGTATAGGCAATAAATCAAGAGCAGTTAAAGGATTAAAAGCCATAAACAATTTCAAAAGGAGACAAGGAAGTAATCTTGTGAACTACTCTATTGTAAGCAAACTCAATGTGAGGTAGATACTCCTCCCATGTTCTCAAATTATCCTTGATGTAGCATCTAAGGAGTTGACCCAAGGTCCTATTCACCACCTCGGTTTGACCATCCGTTTGTGGGTGACAAGTTGATGAAAACAAGAGTTTTGTACCAAGCTTACCCCAGAATGTTTTCCAAAAATGGCTAAGGAACTTTGTGTCACTATCACTCACAATGCTTCTTGGCAATCCATGTAGTCTCACCACTTCTTCGAAGAAAATATTAGTTACTTCACAAGCATCATCACTCTTGTGACAAGGAATGAAGTGTGCCATCTTTGAGAACCTATCAACAACAACAAAGATATAATCCTTTCCCCTCTTGGATCTTGGAAGACAAAGCACAAAATCCATAGAAATATCAACCCAAGGGGAGTTAGGAATAGACAAAGGTGTATACAAATCATGAGGCATTAATCTAGATTTAGCTTTATGACAAACAATACATTGAGAAACAAGCTTATGCACATCATGCCTCATTTTTGGCCAAAAGAAATGTTCATGTAAAATATCCAAAGTTTTATCCACACCAAAGTGCCATATTAAATTATTCTCATGTGCTTCCCAAATGAAAAGTTCTCTCAAAGAGCTTCTAGGAACACATAGCTTCTTTTCCTTGAACAAGAAACCATCATGTCTAAAATACCCTGATGAGCCCCTTTTTCACACAAAGCAAAAATACTAGAGAAGTCATGATCACTTATATACAATTTCTTTGTGTGATTAAAACCAAGCAACTTAGTTTCAAGCATAGAAATCAAACAATGCCTCCTTGATAAGCATCCGCCACCACATTTAACTTTCCTTGCTTGTGTTTAATGGCATAAGGAAATTGTTCAATGAACTCAACCCACTTAACATGTCTCTTGTTGAGTTTGCCTTGACTTTTCAAATATTTAAGAGATTCATGATCACTATGTATCACAAATTCCTTAAGAAAAGAAAATGTTGCCAATTTTGCAAGACTCTAACATGTGCATACAACTCTTTATCATAAGTGGAATAGTTCAAACATGCACCCTTCAATTTCTCACTAAAATAAGCAATAGGATATTTATCTTGAATTAAAACCCCCCAATGCCCACATTAGATGCATCACATTCCAATTCAAAGAAAGCATTAAAATCAGGTAAAGGAAGAATAGGTGCATGAGATAACTTATCCTTCAATGTTTGGAAATCAATTTCATGTTCTTGCTTCTAAGAAAAACTCACAGTTGTCTTCATCAATTCATTCAAAGGAAAAGTAATGGTACTAAAATCCTTCACAAATCTCCTACACAAATCTCCTATAAAAGCTAGCTAAACCATGAAAGCTTCTCACATCCTTCACACCTTTTGTAGTTGGCCACTCCATGATGGCTTTCACTTTCTATTGATCCACTTGGATTCCTTGAGCACCTACTATAAAACCTAGAAACACTACTTGTGAAGTGCAAAAAGAACATTTATCAATTGCTCTATATAATGTTTCCTTCCTTAGCACTCCAAAACACTTTTTACATGCATCAAATGATCATTTAAATTGATACTATAAACAAGAATGTCATCAAAGTACACTATGACAAACTTGCCTATAAAGTGTCTAAGAACATGATTCATAAGTCTCATAAAGGTACTAGGTGCATTAGTCAAACCAAAAGGCATAACTAACCATTCATAAAGCCCAAATTTTGTTTTGAAAGCTGTTTTCCATTCATCCCTTTCCCTCATCCTTATTTGATGATATCCACTCTTAAGATCAATTTTAGAGAAAATAGTAGCACCATGCAATTCATCTAAAAGATCACTAAGTCTAGGAATGAGATGTCTATACCTTATGGTGATGTTGTTGATTGCCCTATAATCCGTGCACATTCTCCAAGTTCCCTCCTTCTTAGGCACACGAATAATAGACATAGCACAAGGGATCATGCTCTCACGGATCCACCCTTTGTCAAGTAGCTTTTCTACTTGTGTTTGGATCTCCTTTGCTTCCAAGGGGGAAGTCTTATATGTTGGCCTATTTGGAAGTGAACATCATGTTTATTTGAT
>PYAF01000993.1:40248-70944 GCA_007407185.1 Glycine tomentella
ATGCTTGAAGGCTTGAAGGCTTGAAGATGAAGAATTGTGATTAAATGTAAAAGGAAAGAAAGTCTTCTGTTGATCCAAGTCCTTGCATGCATACCATTAATATTCATTCATGCATTATATAAGAAAGGCTTTAAGTAATTGATTTGAAACTTAAAAAGAAGCTAAGTATTTTGGAAAAATGATTCTAAACTGGTTTAATTGATTACTAGACATAAAGAATCGATTATTTTGTTCTTCAAACTTTCTGGAAATCATTATGAACAAATTAATCGATTACATCATTGTGTTAATCGGTTATTTCATTCTTGCATGCACTAAAATTTAACTGAGTGACTGGTTTAATCGATTACCACTAATCTGTAATCGATTAAATACCCATTTGGAAATTAAGATCACTCTGCCTTAATCGATTACCACTTATTGTAATCGATTATTTAGCTCATTTCATGTTTTTCATATTATCTGTGTTAATCGATTACCATATATTGTAATCGATTACATTTCACAAACATGATTTTACAAAGTCTGACTTAACCGATTACACATCGGGATAATCGATTAAATGACCCGTTGTTGTAACCCAGAACTTATCTTGAACACTTTAATCGATTACAGGAGCGTATGTAATCGATTACAATTCATAAACAATCGATTACAGGAGCTGGTTTAATCGATTATTTCAGTTACAGTTCTTTATATAAATAGAACCCTTGCCTTGTCTGATTAAGAGAATGAAATAAAAATTGAATTTTCGAGCACTGAGCATCCTAAGAGCTTACTAATCAGTCACAAAGGCATTCTTCTTGGTTCTAAAGGTCTTGCTTCCATTGATACTCATGTGGGTCACTAGGATTTAGTGAAGCAAGGCAAATCATTTCAAAGTTTAAGGAAAGGCTTGTTCTGCATATTGTTTCTACATTCAACCTGATTTTTTTCATCATTAAGCATATCATTCTTGGATCATCAGGTGAATTCTTTCCTTACTCTTTGATGGTGTAAAAAATTCTGATTGTATCTTTGTTTGTAAGTTCCATTGTAAATTGGTTTTTTTTTTCTTGCAAGATTAGAGATAGTGTTTCTCTAAGGACAACTGAGTAGTGTTCTCAGTGTGGGTATTGCTTCTAAGGGTCTAATAGGGTTTTAGACTTCTGAACTTTATCTAGGGTTGATAAAGAGAAGCTTGTAATTGCTTGTAAGGATATTTTTTGTTATAGTGGAACTCTACTCTAGTGTTGAGTAAAAGAAACTGGATGTAGCCTCATAGTGTTTGAGGTGAACCAGTATAAATTTGTGTGTTTTCTTATCTACTGCATATTTATTAGTTCTTCTTGTGAATTCTGTGTTACATATTGTTTCTTGAGGCATTACAAGTCTTGGATTGATTTTGAATAAAGATTCTTAATTGATTTTGTGATAAAGATCCAAAGGGCAAATAAACTCTGTTTTTAAAACATCAAGAAATTTTTAAATTTACCAAGACTAACCAATTCACCCCCCCTCTTGGTTAAGTGTGAAGTGTTCCCATATTTTACACATCATGGAATTAAGTCAATTTGGTGCTCTATGCCTCTCAAAGGAGGCAAGCCATTAGGCACTTCTTTTGGAAAACATCATGATATTCCTCCAAAACAAATTGCATAGCTTTTGGCAATTTTTCACCTTCTTTTTCAACATGTAAACAAAGAGAGTTAGGAAGCATAAAATAAAGAGCTTGTTGAGCCAATAACACTCTCTTAATTTGCTTTTTACTCAAGAACAAACTCTCTTTAATCTCACGAACATTTTCGCTCTCATTTTCTTTCTCTTTTCTTTTCTTCTCACTAGTTTTTCTCTTTACTAGCTCACTTTTCTTCTTTTTTTAGGTGCAGCATTTTTTTTAACTCCTCAGTTCTCTTTTCTTTCATCTTTATTTGATCCTCACACACTTGTTTAGGAGTCAAAAACCTCAAAATAATTTTCTTGCCTAAGTGCTCAAATTCAAAAGTGTTCTTTATGCCATTATGTATCACTTTTTTATCATATTGTCATGATCTACCAAGAAGGATATGACCAGCATCCATAGGTACAATATCACAAAGAACATTATCATTATAAGCATTAATAGAAAAAGGAATGAGCACTTGAGAATTTACCACCACTTCTTCACTTTCACTAAGCCATTGTAGCTTGTATGGCCTTAGATGCTTTGTGGTTGGCAACTGTAATTTCTCCACAAGTCTTGTGCTAGCCACATTGGTGAAATTCCCTCCATCAATGATAACTGAGCACACTTTCTTTTCAACTAAACACCTTGTGTGAAAAATATTTTCTCTTTGACTTTCCTCTTTTTCTAGGCAAAAATTGCTCAACATTCTCCTTACCATCAAGAGATCACCTTCTTCGGCCTCCACTAGTGTGAGTTCTTCTTCTTCTTCACTTGAAGAATTATCTGAGTCCCTTGAAGACTCACTCCTTGTGCCTCAATCTTCTAGCAAAATCATAGTTCTCTTGTTGGGGGACATTGGGAAGCAATGTGACCCTTACCAAGGCACTTAAAACACTTGATATTCCTTGATCTTGTTGGAGTGGTTCCATTATTTTTCTGCTTGAGCTCTCCACCTTCTCTTCTTTATTTTTCATATGAGAAACCTCCCTTTTAGGCTTGTCCTTCCAGCTAGAAGTTGAAGCCCCATTGCTCTTGGTAAAGGAAGCTTTTCTTCTTTTTATTTGTTGCTCCACCCTTTGAGCTTTGTGGACTAACTCCTCAATTGTTGCATATGAGTGTAGCTACATCACATCTTGAATTTATCTATTCAAGCAATGAAGGAATCTAGCCATTGTTGCCTCTTGGCTCTCCACAATTTCAGCCTTTATCATCATCAATTCCATTTTCTTATAGTAGTCATCCACACTTTTATAGCCTTGGAAATGTCTTTGAAGCTTGTTGTGGACTTCCCTTGCATAATAAGTGGGGACAAATCTTCCTCTCAAGCATGCCTTCAAGTAATCCCAAGAATTTACTCTTTGCCTCCTCCCTCTCCCTATGTCCATTTGAATTTGGTTCCATCATGTCAAAGCATAGCCACCAAATTCTAGAGTTGCTAGAGTAACTTTATTTTCTTCCTCAAATTGTTGGCATGAGAAAATTTGTTCTACTTTCATCTCCCACTCAAAGTATTCTTCGGGATCATTATTGCCATGGAATTTTGGAACTTTTATTTTCACTTCACCCAATCCTCCATTCCTCCCTTCTCTTTCTTCTCTCCTCACCCTTCAATCTTCCTCATTTCTATTTTCCCTCCTAGGATTGTATCTCCTATGTTCTCTTCTATTATTTTCTCTCCTATTCTCCCTCTCACTCTTTTCATCATAATATTTTCCTCCATGAGAGGAAACATACTCACTCAACCCCCTACTACCTTGAGCCTCTCCATCTACACTACCATTTGGACTACTCCTTCTTTGATTCTTCTTTTGGAACTCCTCAAATTTTGCATCCATTTTAGTTTGGAAGTCTTTTATTGCTTTCATCAACCTAGAGGTCCTAGGTGACAAAGTCTCATATCCTATTGAGCTCATCCTTCAAAAGAAATGGTTAGAAAAAACACAAATATATAAAAATATTCTCACCCCTCTCGAAGTGTTTATCCTCTCACTCGTGTTTGCACACTTTCTAGACTCTTCCTATAATGTTCTCTCTAGCCTTTTTCCACTCTTATTCCTCTATATAGTTCTTAAGCAAAAACTTCCAATCAAATCAAGTTTCTTTACTATAGTGAAATAGGACACAATTCTAGGCTAGGCTCAAGAGTCAAAGAACAAGAAAACTCTAAGACAAAACCTTGGAAATTTAAGAGACAAGCAAGAATTTTTGTTTTGAAAAGCACAACTTAAATGGAATTTAATGAGACAACTCAAGGAAAACTATGGAATGTACCAAACTGCACAAAAGGATATGCCAAGTAAATTCAATTGCTAGAAGCCAAATTTCATTTACTTTGTATGTCATACGAGTTCACTTGATTTTGTGGTCAATGGAAATTTGAACTTGTAGCTTTTGTGACTTTGATTTGCATCTAAATTCTATTTTTCTTTCACTTTTTCCAGCTACCATTGAATAATTTCTTTGTCTGAAAACCAAAATGTTTCTCTTGATGTATTTTTCTTTTGCTTTTGATTGTTTCTATAACAAAATCTTTGTAAGCTTTTGTTTTTCTTTGGCACAAGTTCAAGAATCTTTAAAGATAAGATGAATCACGAAAAAAAAATATGTTGTATAACAATTACAAAATTTGCTTCTAACAATTCAATTCAGCTTAGGCATGGGAGTAGAATCAAAATAAGTGGTCATGCAACACAAGAACACTAAAAACAAAAATATTAACAAGAAATCAAGAGCTCATGAAGAACAAGAAGAACATGAAGACATGAAATCATATGGAACTTGAAGAAAGACACAAGGGTTATGTGGTAGATCAATAAACAAGACTAACCCACCAAAGATTTTCACGAAAACACAAGAACATAAGGAAAAAGAAAGGATTTCAGATTTTCCAAATTTGCAGAAAATTACCTTTAAAGACTTTTAAAGCTGAATTTGATGAAGATTTCCACAAGGATTAGGCTTTAGATACCACTTGATTTAAGACTGAACCCATCAACCATGAATTTTTCCAAATCTACCTTGCATTGAAACTTAAACTTCAAGCTTTCTTCAGGGACACAAAGCTGTCCAAAATTCACAAACTAATGGTTGTTTGTAAAATTTGATTTTAGAAATGGAAAGTGGGAAAAATGTAAGGGATAAAGGTGAATGGCACCATGGAAAAGCTTTCTAATAAGCCTAGGAAGAATCGCTACAATAGCTTAAAGCTATTGATAAGAAACATGAAGTTCTTACACAAGAACAAGAGAGAAATCTCTTCCACACGAACTTTGCTTTCACTCACTTAGAAAAATTGAGTTAACTGTTTACATTCAATTGACAACTTTATATAAAAAATGAAAATAACTAACTGTAATCGATTATTTTGACCAAATAATCAATTATTTTGACCAAGTAATCGATTATATAGGCCATGTAATCGATTAGTTTGTTCTTGATCTTCTGGAAATAGATGATGAACAAAATAATTGATTATTTTGTTATGTAATCGATTAACACAGAGAGTTTTTCATTTTTCAAATTGATGTGTAATCGATTACAGACAATTGGTAATCGATTAAAATAGAACAGCTTTGTTTCTATGTGTAATTGAACTCCTTGTAATCGATTACAGACTTAAAGTAATCGATTAAAACCGAAAGTATGTGTTTTTGAATATATACAGAATTGCTTCTAACAAGTGCTGGGATTTATTGAATTAAATTGGACTTGAGACATCAAAATCCAGCTCTTGTCATCCTTGAGTTGGTGTGCATCTTCATGCTTGTCCAATTTAGCTTGAATGTGGTCTTGAAGTACTTGAGTCCTAGCTCTTGTCATTGGTCCTTTAAAGCTCACCAAAGAAAATGCTTCAAACTCTCCTTCTAGACCTTTAGCTTGCCATGGACCTCCATCATGACCTTGGAGGGAGATCTTCTTTTTGATTGGAGTCACCGAATCGACATGATAACATTGGAATTCTCTTTGGAAAAGAGTTATGTTTTGTTAATGAACTCTTTCTTAGTTAGTCCCTTGATTCTTTTTTTGGTCATGTAATTCCAAACGTGAATATTTGTAAATGCAACTGGATTATGTTCTGACATGTGAGTGATATGTAAAGTTTTAAATGTACATCTGTGTGTATCCATTTATGTATTTGTTCCGTTGTATGATAATTGTATTATAACGAAAAATTTACCATCATTTTTATAATCAAATTAATGGAGTTTTTATTAAAATTGAGATCTACACGATTTAAGAGTTAGTGATATCGTAGCGACGAGGCTGGTCGTTACATTTTAGGGATTGAAGAACTGGGAGAGATTGGGAGACAAAGAGGGAACAAATGAAGAAGCAAAATAAATAGAGAATGGCTACCCTAATTCCCTAAACGAGTTTCAGTTTTTTTAGGTTGCACCAAACGACCTCGTAAAAGCCCATTTTTTCCCAAGTAAACTCGTGTGACTCGACCTAGACTCATGAGTTCGCACGAGTTTAGTTTGAGTCCACTGAGTTCGCCAAAAAATGAGTTTGATGGTGCATAGTACATCAAAACTCGTAAGAGTTTATGAGTTGACTCTAGAGTTTGATAACCATGTACATTTCAAATTTAAGATATTTTCTATCATTGGATGTGTCATTTTTCTTTGACACCTAACTAATTCTCCTCCTAGTTATAATAATGAGATATTCTCATAACTATTATAACTTTTCGATTCAATCTATTTTAACACTATTATCTATCTCTACCCCAATTTATATTCCGATCTTCACTCAAGATTAGGTTCTAGAAATAGCGTAATTTGTATTCTAAATTTAGGCCACTGATATTTTTACTTCCACCTCTTATTTTTTCTTCCAAAAATGTCCTAATATTATTTCTGGTTCTTATTATAAGATCCAAATAACTAATTCATCATGGTTACAAAAATTGGTTAATTTATTTGAGAACATTAAATTTGTTTTGGTGTTTCTTTCAAAACAACAAAACTAACAAACATGAATGAATTATATTTTTTGATTGTAACGTCATTGTAGACTGACTTTAATTAAGGACAAAATTAATTAATGCAAAGAACATTAGACCTTATAAAAAGACTAAATCACACTTTTAATTTAATTTAGACCTTATAATAAGGACCATAGGTAGTATTAACTTTGAAATATACCTCCTGTTCTGGTAGCATGCAATGTTGACAGAATTGAAGAAAGCTAAAGAAGAAATTGTGATGCAAATCTTGCCTTTCATAACTGTACAAAGCACATATATATACACAAAGTTTTCAGGAAAGTTTCCTTAATTTATGCCACTTACCCAATAACTATGCCTAAACAAATATTGTGTGTAGATTTGTTGTAGACAGAATATTCTGCAGATAAAATAATTACAGTAACAGTAAATAAATATAAATAATAACTAGAAAATCTCATAGAATCTCTATATCCATCTCAATTCGGAGTATATGAATTACAAATACCCAACTTGGACAGTATGCAATCAAACTGGGTCTTTCCTAAAGCCTCTTAATTGAGAGGAAGGTATTTTAGTACGGTGTTCGCAACCTAAGGATTGTGCGTTCACATTAGTGCTTGAGTCCCCCTTTCAATTGTTCCAGTATCATTAGAGTCAACATTTTAAGTTTCTAGTTCTTGCAAAGGAACTGTTCTATCATTTTCCTCAAGGTTACCAACAATTTATTCATTGTGTCTATTGTCAAAATTAGATCCCAAAATCTGTATTTTAATGTCATTATCAACAATGCTCCAAGATATAAGATTATTTGTTCTGGTGCTGAGATTTTCAATTTAGCATAAGAAAATTCATTTTCAGAAAATACCACATCTCTAGATATCAAGAACGTAACCAATTCCAAATCATAAACTCTCGAGTTCTTCTTTCCATAAGGATATCCCATTAAAACACATATTCAACTGCGATCTGCAAATTTATTGCCTTTAGAGTCTTAATTATGAGAATAACACAAGCTCCCAAACATGTAGATGATTGATAGACGATGGTTTGTTATAGAGCATCTCATAGGGAGTTTTCCCATTCAACAAAACTGAGAGTGTGCGTAGTGCTCGAGCAACATTAAGGAAGTGCCTATGCTTTCTCTCTACTCGCATTATTTGTAGAGGAGTTCCAACACAAGATGTTTCATGAAAAATCCCTTGATTTCGAAAGTAATTATCCATGCACACAAATTTTGTACCATTGTCACTATGCACCACTTTCACTTGTTTGCCAAATTGGCGTTCTACCATTACAAAGAATTGGCAAATGTGAGGGAAAACTTCTTTCTTTTCTTCCAACAAATAAATCTACACAGCTCACGAGTAATCATCCACAATGGTAAAAAAATATAGAGCACCACAATGAGATATAGTTCGATAGGGACCCCATAAGTCACAATGAATCAACTGAAAAATTTCCATGGTTTTATTAATAATAATGGGAAAACTTTCGGCAAATTTAAATAAATAATAAAAATCAAATAAATAATTAGAAAAAAGGGGCTATTTTTTTAAAAAAAATTGAAATTTGGGGTTGTTGAACACGCCTAAAGTAGGCGTGTTTGGGTGCTATATAAGGCCAACAAAAAGCTTTTTACCATTGTCACTATTTAACCTTCGCTTTCTAAAAGTTTTTTACCGTTCTTTGTAGAGTTTGAGTAGATTTTTTTTTTTTTGCATCGAAGCTCTGCCAACAAGTAAGTGAATTTTATAATTTAGCATGTTATATTATTGAATTGTTAGCGACGTACATTTTATTTTCGTAGAAAATTGTTAGGGTGCACATGTTAGTGACATAGATGTTAGGTTCGTAGAACATTTACTAGGTTACTAAAATGTTAGGTTCGTACATGTTAGTAAGAAAATTGTTAGGTTCGTACATGTTAGTAAAAAAATTTATTAGTTCGTACATGTTAGTGTTACGTATGTACATGTTAGGTTTGTAGAAAATTGTTAGGTTCGTAAATTGTTACGATGTAATGATTAGGGTTTAGTGTTTAGGGTTTAGGGTTTAGGGTTTAGGGTTTATGGTTTAGTATTGATGTTGTTTATGATAATTGTTTAGTTTTTAGGGTGTTTGGTTTACTGGTTTAGGGTTAAGGGTTTGGGTTTTTGGTTTGTGGTTTAGGGGCTAGGGTTTATGGTTGATGGTTTAGGGTTTAGGGTTTTGTGTTGTGAGTGTTTGCTGTATGGTTCATTGTTTTGTGTTTAGGGTGTTTGGTTTAGGGGTTAGGGTGTATGGTTAATGGTTTAGGGTTTAGGGTTTAGGTTTTATGGTTTAGTGTAGATGTTGTTTATGATAATTGTTTAGTGTTTAGGGTGTTCGGTTTACGAGTTTAGGGTTAAGGGTTTGGGTTTGGGTTTGTGATTTATGGGTTAGGGTTTATGGTTGATGGTTTAGGGTTTAGGGTTTTGTGTTATGAGTGTTTGTTGTATGGTTCATTGTTTTGTGTTTAAGGTGATTGGTTTAGGGGTTAGGGTGTATGGTTAATGGTTTAGGGTTTAGGGTTTAGGGTTTAGGGTGTTTGCTTTAGGGTGGCAATCAACATTGTTTTGTGTGTAGGGTGTTTGGTTTAGGGGTTAAGGTTTATGATGTAGGGTTTAGGTTTTATGGTTTAGTGTTGATGTTGGATAGGTTAATTATTTAGTGTTTAGGATGTTCGATATATGGGTTTAGGGTTAAGGGTTTGGGTAAAGGGGTTTAGGGTTAAGGGTTTGGGTAAAGGGTTTGGTTTATGGTTGACGACACCATGTTGAATGGCACGTAAGGCCAAGTCTCAGAGTTCTTCCTTGTTGACTTGGCCTTCTTTAAGACCTTGTTCAGTTCCACATAACCGATTACTGTCATTTTTTGCTGGTTCTTGTTTATGTCCACCGATTTTACTCTTGCAATCACACCACCATATTTTAGTTTCATGACCTGCATGTTTAATGCTATATATATAACACTCTAACACTTTTAACATTATTTATTATTATTAGTTAAAATTTATTAAAACCTGTTCCAAGAAAAAAAAATTATAGGTTTGAGATATTCTATGTAGATATGAGGATTTGGTTAAGGGTTTAGAGTGTTTGCGTTATGGTGTTAGAGGATTTGGTTAAGGGTTTTGTGTTTACGATGTTAGTTTTAGGGTTTATGTTTGAGTGTGTAGGGTTTACGATTTAGGATTGATAGTGATGTACATTAGGTTTAATTAATTTGATATGATAATTATTTGTAATGTGTTGTCAACCGAAGTTAATTTTTTTTAATTTAAATTTTCATTTATTTATATTAAGATACTCATTAGATGGCGACTCATCTTCAACTAATTCTTCACGCTCTGGATCCGATAATGAGGGTGAACCCATGGATCCAACGACACATGTTATCCCTACCCCGTATAAGTGGGGTGTTTTGTGCAGACAGACTCAGCGGACCCATGTTTCACAAGCTGTGTGGAATGAGGACACAGCTCGCCTGTTGAAGACTCGACGCGGTAAAGTGACGGGGGGCCACAACATGATGATATACCTGACATCGTTGGCGATATGTTAGGAAATGTTGGCTTTCTACATGTTGCAGCATGCGACATATTCAAGTGTGCAAGCAAGAGATGAGTAGAGTAAACAATTTTATTTTAAATGAATGCATATGAATTGATTAGTTAATTTTTTTTAAGATCGATGTTGCGCTTATTAGTGCTCTGGTTGAGCGGTGGAGACCAGAGACTCATACCTTCCACATGGCGCAGGGAGAAATGACCATCACATTGGAAGACGTGGCTGGTATTTTAGGTTTTCGAGGGCAAAGTCGTAACAGGAGTCACCGTGGCCGAATGAGAGACCGTCGTTGAGGAGGTTTTTGGTCATGAACCTCAACCAAACACCGAGCTTAAAGGTAGATATTTGCGCCTGTCTTTCTTTGATAGACATTTTGTACACTGGGGTGAGGTTTAGCCCGATTTGATCGCTGTGATGCGCTTTACGAAGGTGCACATTGCCGACTTCTTGAATCATGGCTGCTGAGTGATAGATCCGGGGGGAGCATGGTCGCAGCGCGTTATGTCCCATTGCTTGCTGGGGACTTCGAGGAGATTGGAGGATATAGCCGGGGCTCTGCGATCCTTGCACATTTGTTTAGACAAATGTGCGAGTGCACAGATCCACGTAGAAGTGACATTGGTGGGTGTCACATGCTGCTTCAGGTGTGGGTGTGGCTGAGATTCCCACCTATTGCTCCAGCTATGCCGCTTCCTACTCACCCGGAGTGGTATTACGGACACCGATATGTTTTAGTATATTTTTTTTAAATTTTTTTGTAATTTAGTCTTATAGCATTCGAATGCCAGTTATTTTGAAATAAGGTTTAATGCTTTAGGTCGGTTTCGAGCACACGAGCTGCTCTGGTATAGGATGAGATTGGAATCTCTTAGTCGGGATGAGTACGTTTAGTTATTTGTAAGTGTTCATAATTGTGCATTCGTGGTCTATGTCGTTACATAATTGTGTGTTTATTTGGTCTGTGTAGGTGGTTTGGCAACCATATCGAGATTACGACTTTCTTGGTGCATCTGAGCAGCAACGACTGTTATGGATGACAACTACTCCTGTTATATGCTTCCACACCATGGAGTATTCACAGTTGGACAGATGCATTCGCCAATTTGAGAGGGATCAGCCAATGCCATGTACTCCCAAGAAGCTGAAGGGTGTGCATGACCTTTCCTTGCACAGTAAACGAGAAGATAATTGGGTCCGTAAGCTGAGACCGTTTATTAGACGCTGGGAGGTTTGGGACCAGCACATCGACCTTCCCCCTTTGGTTCAGGGCTTCATGTCACCAAACCATGAGTACATGGTTTGGTATAGGGAAAATGGGAAGCAGTACATCTCGAAGATGGCTGCTAAGACTGGACGTGGTGTAAGTTTTGCTGACATTATAATTTGTCTATTTATCTTTATTATTATAAAGCACATGATTCACACTAATGTTTATATATCTTAATTTATAGATTGATGGGCTGGAGATGCTGTACTTCGCGCTTAGTCATGATCTATGGCCGGGTTACAGTCGCGAGTGGGAGCAGCAGGAAGTCGGTCGCATAATGTCTATCTTCAGACAGAGTTGTTGCCTGGAGGAAGCAGGGCCACATGCATCAGAAATCCATCTTCAGGAGGAGCCACAAGTGTCGAAGACAGGAGGGGCATGTGCTAGAGCGTTGACGAAAACAGATGCATCATGTTTCTGAGCCCATTGTAGGTATTGGACCTCGTACTTCGGGTTATTTTAGGCCTCCATATGTAGCATCGACATACGACAACTGACCCCTGTATTACGAGTCTAGTCAGCAGGGAGACATGAGGTATGAGGGATGCAGTTCGCAAAGTCATATGCCTCTACCGGCTGACTCCCAGACCTAGCCTGTATATGTGGCTACTGCAATGGTGATGGCATCAACGGATGTTGGGGCAAGTAGTGACGTAGCTCCTACTGAGTGGACTGGTGCCGACATTGACGAGATGCTCTCCTAGCTTGATTATTCTGCTGGAGCTTGTGGTGGTTGGCCATCAGATGTACCATATTCCACCCCAGCTGATGAGCATCCCCAGCCCTCATATACAGAGCAGGCCACTCCATGTCCACCTCCATATATAGACCCTTATAGGGCAGGCTCTTCTCAGCCAGACCCTTCTCCTCGACCTTGTAGACGGAGGCTACCTGATCGTCAGGCGCGTCATCGTCTTAGTTTTTTTGCCATTTGTGTTTTTTCATTTTAGTTTGTAATACATTTTATTTCTTAACTTACATTTGTTTTGAACTTTTTTTTGTAACAGTTATTTTAATCAGTCGACATATTAACAATCACTAACATTGTGAATAACATTAATTGATAAGAGAGGCAAAAATCCAAACGACCAAGAACACTACTTAACTAGAGAATCATTCTAGTGAGCATTATGACCATGTGTCATTCAATTTGGGTAACTGGTTTGTTAAAAATAGCTAAAATCTCTATTGGACAAAAACGTTTCAAGTAGTTGGATTCTGCTAACAACTTAAACACGTCTTCATCGCTTGTTAACTCTATTATGTGATATTCGATTGTGTAGTCTGAATATTTTACATGGGCTGGCTGTCGGGGAAATAATTTTCTTACCAACTGTGAGTTGTGAATTCCATAAGGGGGAACCCCAACAGGCGCAACTTGCTTTATGACATCCTTAAGTGTTTCAATGTTGCATCCTGAAGGAATTTCAAACCTTATTGGATTTGTTCCAGTGAAGGAATAATCCACAAAACCGCCTTGTCGTGCTATGTTCCACTTGCCGTTGTAATATAGCATTGCATCATGTGTAGAGACGATGGTGGATGGAAGTAGGTTGAGTATACCATCGGGTGTTCTGTTGATGGTGCATGATATTTCTATAGGGCTAGCACTTGACATTTGGTCATTGCATATTAACATTGTGCAAACATCATCATCATTTGTGAGTTGCAGAAAATGAAAAAAATATTGCTGACCTGCATTTAGGGATGGCTGTCGGTAGTAGATTTCATCAAGAAAGTGGTCATTGGCTAGCAGAAGGGTTTCATGCATCCTACTCTTGAGTGTTTGGAAAGAACACTCATTAGGAACTCGCATTGGTATTGGAGTAGGGCAATGAAAAGAAACACCTTTTTCGGGTTGTGTTGCATGATCCATTTGGAAAAATGAATGCTAATTTGGAGTTACCAATGGTCGGACTGCTTGTTTCTCCTAAGAATACCATTGTATTCAGATTGAATTTCGATTATGGAGGCATGTTGTGTGGGAGTGGGAGTGTATGCCTTATATAGGGGTGAATGACGCCCAAATTTAGGCGTGTCCAGTCACGCCCTATTTGTTAGGCGTGTTCAGTCACGCCCTATTTCGGCGTGTTTAGTCATACTCTTTTTGTTAGGCGTGTCCAGTCACGACCTATTTGTTAGGCGTGTTCAGTCATGCCCTATTTCGGCATGTTCAGTCACGTCCTTTTTGTTAGGCGTGTTAAGTCTCGCCCTATTTGGGCATGTTCAGTCACGCTCTATTTGTTAGGCGTGTTTAGTCACGCCCTATTTAGGCGTGTTCAGTTGCATCCTATTTGGGCATGTTTTCATCATTCACTCCACTCAGTCCACTCACTGTCACTCAGGCGAGACAATCGCGTCCTTCTTCCTCTTCGGTCTTTTGTATTCCACTCTCTCTACTTAGTACGTCATTTTTACCCTCACGTTATTATTTCGGATAACTAGTTTTTCTATTAAAACCTAATTAATAACTTTACTTAAAGTAGCATTACACTCACATTATTATTTTGATCAGCACAATACAACGGATTTCAATTTGAATTATATTACATTTTTTTTTAAGCAAACCTAAATTTAATGAAGAAATTCCATGATTGTGACAATTGTGTGAAATTTCATGGACCAAGCACCAAAGAAGGGCTATACTCATGTAGATAGTTCTTTTACTTTTGTGCATAGGGATAATAGGATCGATTAGTTTAAGTAAATAAGCCAACCCTAAAATATCGAATCTTTACAGTACAATTATTTCTTAACACTATCTTTATAGGGATAATTTCGGATAAATGGTTTTGCTTAGAGTGTCATGTTCATTATTCTTCAGAAAGATAGGAAAATTATAAGCGTTGTGAGGTGCGTGGACCCGACTAACAAAATTGTATTAATTTGGTGTTTAGTGTGATTGGTTTAGGGTTGATGGTTTACGGTTTAGGGTTATCCATTTCGAAAACATGATCGTCATATGTCTAATCACATGCAAAACATGATGAGTAATATCACCTCTCCCAACCAAATACAGGGGTTAGACAACATTTTTATAAATCAAATGCATTAAAATCACATTAATTAAAAAAAATAATTACAAATTCATGAAGTACCACCACAAGTAGGACAATTTCTCCGATTATGTCCAACCTGCTTACAAATTCCGCATTTGACGCGTCTTGGAATTGTTTCCACTTCGTCCATCTCATTATGTATTCTGGTGGACCTTAAATGACCTTTTGCACGCAACATGTCCCTGTCAGGTATGACAACTGGATCTTCACTCGGTGGAATAGCACGTTCATTACCGATTGGCTGCCATGGCAATCAATAAGCCTGAACCAAGTTGATTATGAGGAAGACATCATCCATAAACTGATAAGGATTTTGGCAAACATGTAAAGCAGCAGCTGCAGCGTGACTACATGGGTATTTGAAGGCCTTAAACTTGCAACACTGAAAAGAATGCTCTACAAGGTTGACTAACTATGACCTATCCCAGCCCTCCTCCACCTGAAATAATGTTTGATCAACATTATATTTGCCTACATGGTTGCCTATAGCAAGGGTCTGATTATGCCTCATAACATCAACCACATTTTTGCAATGCCGTTGTGAATGGTCAAGCTGTGGAACAACCGCCTGACCTCTGCATACAAAATAATAAACCAATCGGGTGTACGTATGCTTCACAAGAGCAATGATAGGCATGTTCCTTGCTCCCTTGAACACCCTATTCACTGATTCTGACAAGTTTGTTGTCATATGGCCATATCTTCTCCCCTCTACATCATATGCACATGTCCAATTTTCCTTAGGGATGTCATCAATCCATTCTGCAACCTCAAGACTGGTATCGCAAAACCGTGCAAACGCGGTGTCAGAATCAACCATGCAGGGAGTATAACCTTTAGAATAATAATAACATTAACACTATTCCATTTATAGATTTGTCTCAGCTTAATGTATTCAAAATAGTTGTTAACATACCTAAAGTCATGAGGGTCTTCTTCAATCTTGCACTCTTGAACCTTTGATTAAAGTTACTGGCAATATGACAAAGGCAAAACACTTGATGCGCAAAAGGTGGTTGCCAACTGGCATGATTCTCCACAGCAGATATTATGCTTCGGTGTCAATCTGAAATGAGACATATATTTTGCATTTGGGTAACGTGGAAGCGAATGTTAGCAAGGAAGTATTCCCAGGCTTCCAATGTCTCCCCCTCAACAATGGCAAATGCCAGTTGCAGGCACTCATTATTTCCATCTTGACTCGTGGCAATCAACAATTTTCCTTTATACTTGCCATATAAATGAGTCCCATCAATTTGAATGATGGGTTTGCAAAATTTAAAAGCCTCACAACACTGCCTAAAGTCCAAAACATGCAATGAAACACACGCTTTGCCCGTACCAGTCGATTTGCCACAAAATAAGCATTTGTTTGAATATCATAAAAAGAACTTGGTGAAAAACGAAGCATGTAGTTGCACCGCCTTGGCAAAAATGAATAAGATTCTTCCCAATCCCCATAAATCATTGCCATTGCTTTCTTCTTCGCATACCAGGTCTTTCCATATGAAACTTTAAATCCATACGTATTGGTGATCCTATCCTGAACCAATGCAATTGACACAGACGATTCCTCCTTAACCATTCCTAACAATGAAATGGGAACATTGACATTAACAACATACCTTTAGAAACAATATTCTTCATATTGAGCAAATTTAATAGAAACATACCTAGTACAAGTGAAGCAATAACATTAACATCAAGCTGCTTGTGACCCTGTGTAATATGATCATTCAGACAATTGTGTTTTCCACCCCATCCTGAAACAAGCCACTTCTCACCGTACGTTGGTTTGATTACCCTAACCCTCCAAGGGCAACCATCGTTGTTTCGAATACACTTCATGCTAAACTTGTTAGGCTTGCTCTCAACCACAATTGCTTCTTGATGTTCCTTCATGAGGTTCCGCTTAATTGCAATTTGTGCGTCCATTTTGGATGCAAATTCTTGTTTAACAAACAAATCATCCCCTAATTGCCATGGACCTTGCACTGAACCTGAACTCGAACCCGAAGCAGAACCGGTAAAAGATTCTTCTTCACTTGGATGATTCCAATCAATATATGTGTAATGTGGAATTCCATCCCAAAAAGGAATGACCTCAGCACCTAAACATATCAGGCAAATAAAATACTATAATATACAACTATACATATATGACTACATTTTCACTGATTTCAGCAATCTAACATACCTTCAACAGCTTGTTCTAGTTGAGTAGATCCAACGTCAGCATGATGACGGATTTGAGACGACCCCACAGCAGTTTCTTCTTGGAATTCAGTAGCATGCACACCAGCATCCTCATCATTATCCGACGCACTAGCATCCTCCTCAAGAAGATGATCTTCCATTGCGATATTTTTATCATTATCATCCTCATCATCGTTATCCATAACCCAAGTTGGATCATGTTCAGCTTCCTCAGACACGTTTACACCTGGAGCAACATATGATGCTTCATTATGTGCAGAATTAAAAACGACTGGCCTTATGGGTAAAACAACATCCTCCATTGCAGTAAAATCCACGTATGTTAGAATCAAAGAAGCTGAAGCAAAGGATTCAAAGATGATTGAAGAAATATGAGTTTTGATATTTTACATGCCCAATCAATTTAATTGTATATGTAATTGTGTTTAAGCTTGGTTCACTAGATAAAGCTTTATAATCCTCATTGGCTATTATTAATTCATGCATTCATACATTCATATAATTAGGAATTAATCATGTGGTAATAAGAAAATTGATAGAAATTCTTAAAGGCATTAGGAATTATATAAAACAATTCTTCACTGCTTTAATCAATTATCTTGGGAAAATAATCGGTTACAAGCATGTGTATGATTTCTGAAAAATGCCTTATGAACACTTTAATCGATTACCACTGGTTCGTAATCGATTAAATAAGCTTCACACATGTTAATGAACTTCCTGTGATAATCGATTATCTTGGGAAATAATCGATTACATAAGCTTCTACATAATTTTACACAACATGTTCATTTGGTTTAATCGATTACCAAATATTCGTAATCGATTAAATATGTATTGTTAAGTTTTAGACATGGTCTGTGTTAATCGATTAAATGACAAATTAATCGATTACAAATGTGCATTGAAAAACTTAGTTTATCTGACTTAATCGATACAAGGCGAATTAATCGATTATTCTGGTTGTGATAGATTTCCAGATTTCTGATGAACACTTTAATCGATTATATGGATAAAATAATTGATTACAATAGTTAAAATAATCGATTACATTGATGAATTAATCGTTTACAGTCAGTTAAAACAGTTTTTTTATAAATAGAAAAGTTGAGTCTGAGTGAAGAGTTAGTTGAAAAAGAAAAGTCACTCGTGCATACTTTGTGAAATACATTCTCTACAGCTCTCAAGTGTACCCAAGATAGAAATTAGTGAGATAATCAATTGTGTTGAGTGTCATGAAGATTTACTTGAGTTTTTAGTGTTGATACTCAAGGATTGAAGGATTTCTCAAGCTAGTGCTTAAAGAAGTGATCAAGAAAGATTGATAGTCATCTTTTGCATATAATCTCAGGTTGATTAAATCATTCATATCATTGTAAATGCTGAGGATTATAAGGTGATATTCTTCTTGTACCTAAAGCTTGAGTTTGGTTAATATTTTCTGTTTGATTGTTCTGTAATTTCCATATAACATTTGATTTCTTTAAAGCTTTTCTAGAAAGGGTTTCTAGAGGGAAGAACAGAGAGGGGATCTCTGGCTCTTGGTCTTTTGAAAAGTCTATAGGAAGTAGTCTCCAGGGTTGAGAGGTGAACCAGTATAAAACTTGTGTGCATTTGATTATAGTTTATATTTCATTTAAATTCTTGAAGTATAGAATTTGTTCATCATATAAACTTGGTTGTTGCACAAGCGTAATTTGATTGATGAAGTGATTTGATTTCCAGTTGGTTAGATACAATCTTTGTAAAGTCTTCTGCTGTTACATATTTTGAAAGGAAATTTTAAAAACTCTGAGGTAAAACCAATTCACCCCCTCTTGGTTATTTGCATAAGTGTTCATTATATTTTCAATTGGTATGAAAGCTGGTTCTTGTAATTTGCTCAAGATCTTTTTAAAATCTTTGACAATGAATGCTAATCAAATAACATTCAAGGAGGGAGCCTCATTGAATAGACCATCTTTGTTTGAAGGCGAACATTTTAATTTCTGGAAAAATAGAATGCAAATCTTCATCGAATCTAATGACCCGGGTGCTTGGAATTGTATTGAGAAAGGCCCTTTCATTCCTACTAAAGTTGTTGATGGCAAATCAATACCAAAAGAATGGGATGAAATGTCTGAAATAGAAAAGAAAACAACTCAATATGATTTCAAGGCAAAGAACATAATAACTTCTGGATTATCCTCTGATGAATTTTTCAGGACTGTTAGGTGTAAAAGCACCAAAGAAATGTGGGAACTACTTGAAGTAACGCATGAAGGTACAGACGATGTGAGAAGATCAAGGAAACATACTCTCATTCATGAATATGAAATGTTCAAAATGAGAGATGATGAGAATATCTCACAGCTTCAAACTAGGTTCACCCACATAGTGAATCACTTGCTTGGGCTAGGGAAGGTTTTTGATGTAGAAGAGCTGAACATCAAGATTCTCAAATGCCTAACAAGGGATTGGCAGCCTAAAGTCATAGCCATCAAAGAATCAAAGGATTTATCAAAGATGTCCATGACAACAATGTTTGGTAAGCTCCTTGAGTATGAACTTGAATTGTCTCAATTAACTCATAGTGAAGATGCAGATAAAAAGGCATAAGAGTATAACATTAAAATCTGCACCTTCAAAGATTGAAAGAGAAGAAAATTCAAGTGAAGATGATGATGATGATGATGAGAATATGAATCTCATTATGAGGAAGTTTACCAAGTTTATGAGGAAAAGTAAAAACAGAAGGTATCCACAACAAAAGAAAAGAAATGGCAGCACCAACAAGAACAATAACTCCTCCTCCATCACTTCCTATCATAGATTTTCTTATGCCAAATCATCAAAATCTCCTACATGCAATTATTGTATGTTAAAAGGTTATACACCTTATAAGTGCTTTGCTAGAAGATTTTATGTTCCAAATGGAGAATGCATATGGGTTGAGAAAAGAAAGAAAGCAACTAACCCCTTTGGACCCAACTCAAATTGGGGACCATTTTTCTCTTCTTAATTTGATTTGTGCAGATGTGTCTTAGAGCAAAATCATCAATATGGTACTTAGATAGTGGATGCTCTAGACACATGATAGGGGACATATCCATGCTCACAGATGTAGTACTTAAAGAAGGAGGATATGTTACCTATGGGGACAATAATAAAGGCAGAATTATTGGGTAAGGCAACATAGGAGACAATTTAAACACCAAAATCAAGGATGTCCTTTATGTTGAAGGGTTGAAGCATAATCTACTAAGTATTAGTCAATTGTGTGACAAGGGTTTCAAAGTCACCTTCAACAATGAGACTTGCTTGATACATGAAGGCAAAACTGGAAAAGTTGCACATATTGGCAAAAGGAAGGGTAACAATGATGTTCTATCCATTGACCATGCATTCATACATAAAACTTATTGCTTAATGAGTAAAGTTAATGAGACATGGTTATGGCATAGAAGAACATCTTATATTAACATGCATCATCTCAACAAGCTAGTAAGAAAGGACTTAGTAATTAGTCTACCTAAACTTAAGTTTGAGAAGGATAAAATTTGTGAAGCATATCAAAGAGGAAATCAAACTATAAATTCTTTCCAAAGTAAGAACATGGTTTCTACTTCTAGACCTCTTGAATTGCTTCACATGGACTTATTTAGTCTTTCAAGAATTATGAGCATAGGAGGAAATTATTATGGTTTTGTTATTGTTGATGACTATTCTAGATATACTTGGACATTGTTCATTAGATCTAAAAGCCAAGCATTCACAGCTTTTAAGAAACTAGCCAAAATAATTCAAAATGAAAAGGGCTGTAATATTGTTTCAATTAGAAGTGACCATGGTGGTGAATTCCAAAATGAACGCTTTGAAAAGTTTTGTGAAGATTTTGGAATTAATCACAATTTTTTAGCTCCAAGAACACAACAAAATGGTGTTGTGGAGAGGAAAAATAGATCACTTGAAGAAGAAGCAAGGACTCTCCTAAATGAAACAAAATTACCTAAGCATTTTTGGGCTAATGCAGTGAGCACTGTTTGCTACACCTTGAATAGAATTCTCATAAGGCCTTGTTTGAAGAAAACCCCTTATGAAATCTATAAAGGAAGAAAACCAAACATTTCTCACTTGAAAGTATTCGGCTGTAAATGTTTTGTTTTAAACAATGGTAAAGATAATCTTGGCAAGTTTGATTCAAAAGCTGATGAAGCCATCTTTCTTGGATATTCCTTGCAAAGTAAGGCCTATAGGATCTTTAACAAGAGAACCTTGTGCGTTGAAGAATCTGTACATATTGTATGTGATGAATCTAATCCTTCTCTAGAAGAAGTATTAAGTGATAATGATTCAGAAACTAAAGAGGAAAAATAGCAGCCTATTAAAGTTAGCAAACAAGAAGAAGATAAAGTACAACTAGACTTCAATCAAGAAGCAACTACAACTAAACACAAAGACTGGAGGACCACAAGAGATTTATCATTAGACAACATAATTGGTGAAGTATCTAAGGGAATATCTACTAGATCTTCTCTAAGAAATCTTTGTTGTACTATGGCTTTTGTATCTCAAATTGAACCAAATAATATTGAACAAGCCTTACTAGATGAACACTGGTTGATTGCTATGCACGATGAGTTAAATCAATTTAAAAGGAATAATGTTTGGGAACTTGTCCCTAGACCTTCCACTCACACACCTATTGGCACTAAGTGGGTTTTTAGAAACAAGCTGAATGAAAGTGGCATCATAATAATAAACAAAGCTAGATTGGTTGCAAAAGGTTACAACCAAGAGGAAGGCATTGATTATGATGAAACTTATGCTCCAGTTGCTAGATTAGAGGTCATAAGGTTACTTCTTGCATATGCATGTATGCTGAATTTCAGATTGTTTCAAATGGATGTGAAAAGTTCATTCCTTAATGGTTATATTGATGAAGAGGTATATGTTGATCACCACCTGGTTTTATAGATCATCAATATCCTAATCATGTATATAGATTAAGGAAAGCTTTACATGGTTTGAAACAAGCTCCAAGATCTTGGTATGAGAGATTAAGCAAGTTCTTGCTTGATCAATCATTCACAAGAGGAGAAGTGGATAAAACCTTGTTCATCAAAAGAAGAGACAAAGATATACTTTTAGTACAAATTTATGTTGATGATATTATTTTTGGTTCCACTAATCACTCTTTGTGTAAATAATTTTCAGCTAGCATGCAGAAAGAGTTTGAAATGTCAATGATGGGAGAGCTCACATTCTTCCTATGACTACAAGTTAAGCAAATAAAGAATGAGACTTTCCTTTTCCAATCAAAATATTGCATGGAAATGTTAAAAAAGTTTGACATGGAGAATTGCAAAGCAACAGCACCAATGGCAACTTCTACCTATCTAGATTCAGATGAAAAAGGGAAAAGAGTTGATGAGTTAAGATATAAAGGAATGATAGGATCATTGCTTTATCTTACAACAAGTAGACCTGACATTATGCTAAGTGTTTGCTTGTGTGCTAGATATCAAGCTAATCCTAAAGAATCTCATCTAACTGCATTAAAAAGAATCTTAAAGTATCTAAAGTCTACACCAAAAGTGGGGCTTTGGTATCCAAAAGGTACAACTATCAGCTTAACAGGATTCTCTGACTCTGATTTTGCAGGATGCAAATTGGATAGATAGAGAACAAGTGATACTTGTCATTTATTGGGAAGCTCTTTAATCTCTTGGCATTGCAAAATGCAATCATGTGTAGCCTTGTCAACAGCTGAAGCTGAGTACATATCAGCTGAAAGTTGTTGTGCTCAAAGCTTGTGGTTGAAGCAACAACTCCAAGATTTTGGTGTGGAACTTCAACACATTCCACTTCTATGTAATAATATAAGTGCTATAAATATCTCCAAGAATCTAATCATGCATTCCAGAACAAAACACATAGAAATCAGACATCATTTCATCAGAGACCATGTGCAAAAAGGTAACATTAAAATTGAATTTGTTGAAAGTAACAAACAATTAGCTTATATATTTACCAAACCCTTAGATAGAGATAGGTTTTCTACTCTAATAAAAATGCTTGGTATATTAGATGAATCTAGTATATGTTGATTGACATTCCTGTGCTTATCACTCTTTATATGACTTGCTTAAATATTGTGTGAAAGCAATTAACTAAATTGGAAATTGAATACCTGCTAAATTTGAATATGTTTGTTAAAAAAGCTGATATAATCGATTACCACAAAACCTTAATCGATTATTTGCTCATCTGATGCTTCTATATAAATGAATCAAGGTTGTTGTAATCGATTAAACCATCGGAATAATCGATTATTCACAACTCGAGTTTCTGAAATATCAAGTTCACTCTGGAATAATCGATTAAAACGATGACATAATCGATTACATGTGTTTCAGGACGTTTTCCAAATTTTAATCTTGTCTGGAATAATCGATTACTTGATCGGATTAATCGATTATTTGAGTCATGTATGCCTGTAAACTGTATTTCACTCTATTTTAATCGATTATCTCCAATTATAATCGATTACAATTCTTCTTCTATAAGCAACCTGTGCTGAAATAATCGATTACCCTGTATTGTAATCAATTACCTCATTTCTCAGAATTGAAATTTTGAATGAAATAATCGATTACCTAACAAAATAATCGATTATTTAAGTGGTTACTGCAAAAAATCTAACAGTTTTGAAACTGCCCATCTGCAATAAACCACGATTTGATAGAATCTAAGCCTTAATGTTAGTGGTTAATGGTCACAACAACTATTTTTTTGAATTAACAACTGCCCATTATATCCAAATTGCCTATAAATAGAGACCTTTTGAGACTTGAAAATTCACACCTTCAAGCCTTGCATCTGCTATTCTCTGTCTCCATATTCTTGCTCTGACACCATTTAGCTTCATAAGTTCTAAACAAAACTTCTCTTCTCTTCCTATTTCTCTATTTCATGCTCTCTTATTCTCTCAAAATGTTCACCTCCAAAAGAGCCAAAACCTCAAAGAGGAAAGTTCAAGCTCAACCCTCAAATCCTATGATCAACAGACTTGATCACTGGTTCACCAAGGAAGCTGACAAAATAAACTATCTTCAGTTCAATGCTACCAAGCTACTATGCCTCCAAAGTTTTGAACCTTGGATGGTTCACTGAACAAGGATTTAATTTCCCTCATATGTTAGAATAGCAAGGTCTAACTAATTTTGTTGAAATGCAAGGGACTTATTACCCATACTTGGTAAAAGTCTTTTACACCTATGCCAAAATCTCTATGCATGGAACTATCCTCACCCAAGTGAGTGGAGTAGCTATGGAGATTACTCCAGAAATTTGGCAGGAAGTTGCTGGGATCTCCTTTGATGGAGAAAGAAGGTTTGATGAAGAAGCTAAGGGATACAACAAGATGGAAACATACAGAGGTATGCTCATTGATCCTCATATGAATCTTAGGCTGAGATTAAGCACTGGACCTATGACACATGAAGATAGACTCCTACACTACATCATCACCTATATTCTCACTCCAAGATCCACCAACCATGCAGAAGCCACTGATGATGATCTCCAAGTTGTTTATGGATTAAAGAATGGAATTAAGCTAAATTGGATTCTTATTCTTTAAGAGATCATGCAAAAATCCAAGAGATTGGTAAATTACACTTTTCCTTATGCTGTATTAGTTTCAAGATTCATTGATTACTTTCAAGTGGATCTATCCAATGAAGTCGTGGATCACACGAATTCAAGCAACAGTCAAATCAAGGAGAAGCACCTCACCAAGCTTGGAATGTTGAAGACACCCTATGGCTGACAAATGGCAGGTCAACCCGTTCCTTTAGCTGAAGAGGAAGGTGAAGAGGGAGATGATGAAGGAAATCTTGTTGGAGATGTTGGAGGAGAACAAGAAGAAGCTGCACCATCTGAGCCTCAATATTCTCAATTTGAATCTTTAATGATCCAAAAGATGAATGCTTTATTCTCACTACATCATGAACATAGAGATGAAGTTAATTCTTCATTGGAAGAACTTAAGACTAGGGTGAAGAACATGGAATCCAAAATGTTTAGGGATGAATCTAGAGATTTAGATTAGTCTCTTTGTTCTAGTCTTAGTTTAAGTTTGTGTTATGTTTTGAGTTTATGTTTTTCAGCTTGGTTTAAGTGTTTACTTTATGTTTGTAATTGTCTTATTTCAATGATCAATGAACTACTTTCAATTTCCCTTTCTATTTGTATACTGTAATTCCATTTTTGAATTTGATTTGCCAAATAGGGGGAGTAGTAAAATGAGAAATGAATGGAATGTAGAATTGAAATTTGAACATATGCTTTGATAATGATTATTCAACTCAGGGGGAGTTAATATAAATATGCTAATGAATATTTGAATGTTTTTCAATCATAATATGATAATGGTTGATCCTTGCAAAAAGCTGAGAATTTTTCAGATCATTCATCTCTTCATTGAAGTTAAATAGTATGTTTTATTAGTAAAGTATTTGGCATGCTCAAAATCAAAAAGGGGGAGATTGTTAAAATCAAAGAAGCTGAAGCAAAGGATTCAAAGATGATTGAAGAAATATGAGTTTTGATATTTTACATGCCCAATCAATTTGATGGCATATGTAATTGTGTTTAAGCTTGATTCATTAGATAAAGCTTTATAATCCTCATTGGCTATTATTAATTCATGCATTCATACATTCATATGATTAGGAATTAATCATGTCGTAATAAGAAAATTGATAGCAATTCTTAAAGGCATTAGGAATTGTATAAAACAATTCTTCACTGCTTTAATCGATTATCTTGGGAAAATAATCGATTACAGGCATGTGTATGATTTCTGGAAAATGCCTTATGAACACTTTAATTGATTACCACTGGTTCGTAATCGATTAAATAAGCTTCACATAGGATAATGAACTTCCTGTGATAATTCGATTATCTTGAGAAATAATCGATTACATAAGCTTCTGCATAATTTTACACAGCATGTTCATCTGGTTTAATCGATTACCAGATACTCGTAATTGATTAAATGTGCATTGTTAAGTTTTAGACATGGTCTGTGTTAATCGATTAAATGGGAAATTAATTGATTACAAATGTGCATTGAAAAACTTAGTTTATCTGACTTAATCGATTACAAGGCGAATTAATCGATTATTTTGTTCGTGATAGATTTCCAGATTTATGATGAACACTTTAATCGATTGTATGGATAAAATAATCGATTACAATAGTTAAAATAATCGATTACATTGACGAATTAATCATTTACAGTTAGTTAAAACAGTTTTTTTATAAATAGAAAAGTTGAGTCTGAGCGAAGAGTTAGTTGAAAAAGAAAAGTCACTCATGCATACTTTGTGAAATACATTCTCTAAAGCTCTCAAGTGTACCCAAGACAGAAATTAGTAAGATAATCAATTGTGTTGAGTGTCATGAAGATTTACTTGAGTTTTTAGTGTTGATACTCAAGGATTGAAGGATTTCTCAAGCTAGTGCTTAAAGAAGTGATCAAGAAAGATTGATAGTCATCTTTTGCATATAATCTTAGGTTGATTGAATCATTCATATCATTGTAAATGCTGAGGATTATAAGGTGATATCCTTCTTGTACCTAAAGCTTGAGTTTGGTTAATATTTTCTGTTTGATTGTTCTGTAATTTCCATATAACATTTGGTTTCTTTAAAGCTTTTATAGAAAGGGTTTCTAGAGGGAAGAACAGAGAGGGGATCTCTGGTTATTGGTCTTTTGAAAAGTCTATAGGAAGTAGATTTTGAATTTTACCTAGGGAGGGTAAGAGAGATCATTTGTAAGCTTGTAAAGAACATATATTTGTTATAGTTGAACTCTAACCAAGATTTGGTTGGAAGATAACTGGATGTAGTCTCCATGGTTGAGAGGTGAACCAGGATAAAACTTATGTGCATTTGATTATAGTCTATATTTCATTTAAATTCTTGAAGTATAGAATTTGTTCATCATATAAACTTGGTTGTTGCACAAGAGTAATTTGATTGATGAAGTGATTTGATTTCCAGTTGGTTTTAAATAGATACGATAATTGTAAAGTCTTCCGTTGTTACATATTTTGAAAGGAAATTTTAAAAACTCTGAGGTAAAACCAATTCACCCCTCTTCTTGGTTATTGGCATAAGTGTTCATTATATTTTCAACGTACAATTCTAACAAATCATTCCTTGACTGGTTGAAAAATTGTTCCATTACAATTTCTATGTCTTCATCATCCAGCAGTTGAGTCCACGTGTAATGACCGTGTTGTCATAATCTTGCCATCACCAAAGTGATACATTGGTTGTCTTTTAGACCTAATTTTTGGCATATCTTCTCATGTAATTCACTCATTGTTGATCTTCGATTGATACGTGTCAGCCTGTTGTTTCCTTCAAAAACAACACCCCGTCGTCCTCTAACTTTCCTTCCATTAAAAAATAACATAGCACGAGCACTCTCACTACCTGAACTCATATCTTGCCGCCAACAAAAACAAAAACTTTAAAGGACGCTTAAATAAAATACAGACGCTTAAAGGACGCTTAAACAAGAACTCACTATCTGAAGAAATGGATTTACAGCATAACCTGTCAACCAAAGCATCTGGAGAGGTTGCTTAAATAAAATTTGAGGGGTTGAAACACGCCTAAATTAAACAAGAACCCTGAGAAATTTCTACCCTAAAAAATTGCAACCACGCACCCCCTCTTTCCATCTCTGCCTCATTTTCTTCTTTGTTCCCACCTAAACTATTTCCCTTCAAAACAATAACCACTTAAAACTTGTACCAGTTATGAAGTTTCTGAAACCTTAATGTTGTTCGAATCTGTTCTCTGTTTGAGTTCTCTTCCTTGACCATGATGTTGTTCCTTTCCAAGGTTCTTATGCAGGTAACCGAAAATGAGTTTTCGGCCCAAGAACTAAATTTAAAATCGAGGAAAATTTAGGAAAAGAAGTAAGAAAAGGGGTATCTTAACAAAGATGATAGGTATAAATATTAATAGCCCGAATTTAAAGCAATATTTAATCTTCTAAGCATTCCAATAAGCCTTAAACTTTATGATTTTTACAGCAATATGTCTAAAGTTCTTTTAGGTTTTTTTTCTTAAACTTTTAGATGAAGAAAACACAATATATGATTGAATTATAGTTTAAATATATTTTTATTCTCCTAGGCTAATTTTGATTTTGTTTTCTTAAATTTAAAAGAAAACTACTATTTATTAGGAGGGACATTTTGTACGAATTGCATGAAAGAAACAACAACTAATTGATGAAAATTAAGGGCAGTTATATATACCAAATTGACCGATCAAAATAATTTATCTCTTTTAGTATGGTAAATTTTTGGGAAATTTAGAATTTTCTAATATAAAATTGATCTTTTCGGTCTGTAATTGTGTTTATAAAAAAACTTGTTTTTTTTTTTAAGGCAAATATTTGTATTATATATAATCAAAAGGACAAGCATGTACAAGATGTACAGTTGTCTATTTACATGATGGAATGATCCTAGTTACATATGTAACATATCCAAGCAAAAAGAGTGTATCTACTCAAAAGAATTCAAGCATAGGATTGGTTCTTGTAGCCATGGAGAGATGAATATGTGGTCTTGACTTCTCTTCTTTTACAAGAACCACTGTCATGATATAATCATAGAATCTTCAAGTAATTTTTCTCCATCATAAGCCTGATTCTGAAAAGCAATGTTGTTTTTCATCTTCCATAAATTCCAGCAGGCGGATCTAATATATAGTGAGGGTGTGCACATGACATATGATTATCTAGTATTTTTATATTTTGCCCCCCCCCCCCCCCCCCCCCCCCCCAATTTTATATATTTGAATCCACTACACCCATGTTTTTATATTTTCATATTTTATACTCTTTAATTTTATATATTTGATGTAACACCCCAAAATTTTGGAATCACAGTCAATTACTAGGGTAAAATGTTGATCAGAGGCAGTATAAAAAGATTCAGGAAAAATGACAAAAATACCCCTGAACATTTTGAAAATGACTAAATTGCCCCTAGGTACTTTAGTATGATATTTTAAGGAGAAAATTTTATAAATACTCTTGGGTGTTTGAAAAATGATCAGAATACCCTTAGGGTAATACTTACAAAGATATCCTGAACATTTTTTTGAAATGACGATTATACCCCTAAGGAGCTTGGAAATTCCCCATTGGTCCAAGTAGAAAGTAAGCTATCATAACTTTAGAAGAGATTTTTACTTTCAAAGCTAGCAATCCACATAAGAAAGCAATTGAAGACTTTACCTACAAGCCTTGAACTTGTGATGACCCTGAGTCCTGGCGCGGACGGCGTGGGGGTCCACGCGGGTAGCGCCAGAGGTCTTGCTGAGAACACCCTGTGTAGGGTGTGGCACGGTTGGCGCCACGGTTGGCGCGGTTAGCGCCAGAGTTTCTGGAGGTTGGCGCAAGGGGCGCCAATGTGGCGCGAGTGGCGCGGGAAATGGCCTGGATTCTCCATTTTCCCTGGAATTCCACGCTACCAGCGCCAGGGTTGGCGCTGGCGGCGCTAGCTAGGTTTGGAGGTTGGCGCGGATCGCGCGGGGTGTGGCGCGGATCGCGCCTATGGCCCGGCAGGTCCACGCTGATAGCGTGGATGTGGCGCTGATGGCGCCAGTGTTTCTGCAGCCGGCGCGGCTGGCGCGGCACAGCTTTTATATAAAGGGGGTCGCGTTTTTCAGAAGAAGAAAACCTTCTTCTTCTTCCTCCAGCCTCCAGCAGCCATGGGAGAGCTTCCCAAGCTCCCATGGCCATGTTTTGTGACCCCAGACACCTCCTAGACCATCCAAACCTCCTAGAAACCATGTTTGAGCCAAAATTCTTCCTCCCTATTCAGAAAACCCCTTCTCTGAGAAAGGATGGAGAGAGCTCGAGTTTGGGCGAGGATTGAGGTGGTTCAGCTGCACCAAGGCTAGGAGAAGCAGCCTAGAGGCCTTCCTCGGCAGTTCTGAGGTAAGAAACTCGAGTTTCTCCGGTTGATTTCTGATTTAGGGGTTTTAATGAATAGTGACCCATCTGTGTTAGAGCTAGAATTAGCTCTGGGTCCAGTTGAGAGATGTGTTCAGGAGGATGAGAGGAGGAAGGATTAGCTTTCAGTTTGTGTTTTGGTAACTGTGGTGTTGGCTCTAGGTTTATGCATGTGTGACTTGGACTGAGTCACTTAATATGAGACATGCAAGGGCCATGTTGATGGGCTTGTTGTGCCTGAGAGGCCATGAGAACGGTGTCTGGTGAGATAGACCGTTCAAGCCCTGAGAAACCCTGAGGTTTTGGGTTGTGAGAGCTTTGAGCTCGTTGTGAACGGCTTGCGCTGAGTCTGTGGTGACTCAGAAGCCATGGTTGAGTTGAGACAGACCACTGAGGGTCTCTGGAAAGGCTTAAATGGATAAGCCTGATGAACCTTAAGTTAGATAACTTGGGTTGACGGAAAGGATTGAGGTTCCTTTCCTAGAGGTAGTGGTGGACTGCCTGATGCGTTTACTTGTGTTTATATGTGTATGGTCTGTAATATGCGGTTGTGTGCCTTGGTAGGGCTTGACACAACGGGCAGCAGTGGAGCAGACCATCTGTTGAGACTAGAGCTGGGGCACGACTTGCCAGGTAAGCTCACTGTTCTAGGGTTTCCCCTTATTGTGGTTTGCCACCCAAGTGGGTGATGTATGTATATGATTCTGTATATAGGGCCTGAGAGGCTCGGTGAATGGTACTTGGAGTGAAACTCAGTCCGTTCCAGTTATTGGAATTATGAAACGGCCTAGAGTGTGCGGGGCTTGAATGTGAAACCTTAGGCTAGACACTGAGAAAGTGTGAGAATGAGAATGCACCTGAAGTGGCAGGTGATGGAACCTATAGGATACTGCGATAGTATCGGGCTAGTTGAGGTTCCCTAGCCAGAGGAAGA
>PYAF01000993.1:80776-98705 GCA_007407185.1 Glycine tomentella
AAAAATGCTTGTAAACAAATTCACAAAATAAATCTTTGGTAAAATATTTTTTAGTTTAAAATATTTTAAGGATAAATAAATTCATTTTGTAATATTTGACATTTTATATTCCTTATAAGTAACATTGTAACAATAAAATAATATTTATAATATTTTCAAAGTTTATGCAAAAATAATATAGAAAATGAAAAGAAAATATCATATGAATTATTATTAATATGGTTTTTAATTATAAAATTATTTTAAAATTTTAAAATAGTAAAATATCTTTAGAACAGTAGAAAAAAAAGCATTATACAAATTAAATTATCATTACAATATTTGCTAAATTAATTACTTGTTTTGAAAAATGTAAAATCTCAATATATGAATTTCATGTACTTTAAAATTTTCCATCATAAAATATTCTTTAATAAAATTTAAGTTGTAAAAATACTATTTCTTTGCGTGTTAGAAAAGTTACACCATTCTCTATTTGGTTTGAGATCTACTTAACAATCATAACCATTAACACAAACAAACACGTTTGAAGGGTTTTTTTTTTTATTTTTGGAAAAAACCTTTAAAGTTAGATTATCTGAAAAGAAAAAAAAAATATGGCATATTTATCTTTAATTATTGTTTTTAAATAAAACTCTAAATCTTGATGAGTTTATATTACTGTGTACCTTTTAAATTAAAATAAAGGTGAATTATTTTTGCACTTTCCTAATAAACTCAATTTAAAACAACTTTATCCTTTGTTTTGAAGGGTGAACTTGTATAATGAAATGTCCTTTATCTTTCTGGATGATAATAATGATATGCATATAATTACAGCAGTGCATTGGCTAAATGTATTTTCATTTCATAACTTATAAATTTCAAAAATAAAGCTTGTTAAATAAGCAAATAATTAATTTATTTTTATATTATTTTACGAATGATCTTGTAAATTTTATCTTTCATAAGGAATTTGTATGTATAAGAATAATATAAAAAATAAAATTTTTTAAAATATTAAATTATCCAATCAATTGTTAAATTAATTATAAAAATATGTATTGTTATTAATAATATAAATTAAATTAAAAATATATATTCATTAAAAAAATTTGGTTTTACAAACTTATTAAATTGATTAAAATATTTTAGATTATTCCACGTTTCTTTTTCTCAATATTTTCCTTTACCGTATCACACATTAACAATTAACAATTTGAAGAGTATCTAAAAAAAACTTGAACAGAGATTTCGGGTCAGGTGGCTGTCTTGACTCAGACCACTGACTAAGAAAAAAAAAAAAATTAGAAAAGTGTAACGATTAATATACTGGTGGTTGTCGATATTTTTTTTTATCTTATTCGATTATCTTTTATACCTAAGTTAATTTTAGTGGAAAAAAAATACACAACTCTCATTCTCTTTAAACTCTTATATTTTTTTCTTTACTTTTATCTCTACTTTTATGCTTTGAATTATATTTTATGTAACACGTTATCAGCATACGATTGTCTTTCTTCCATGGATCATCAACAATTGGTATTACAATTTGCAAGAAAAACTCATGTAAAGAAATTCATTGGAGAAAATTATTCTTTTAAATTCATATTTAAAGGTTAGATTTTTCCTCTCTCAAATTTTGTTATTCATACTATGTGCTTGATAGAATATTTGTGTTCTATTTACATAATTATGAATTTGATCATTTGAGTGTCTTGAAGACTCTATCATACATAGAAAGAAAATTTTAGAATATTTTTCTCACCCAAAGTGAGAAAATAATGAAAAATTGAAGAAGAAAAAATTTCTCAATCAAAGCGAGAAAATAATGCCATAATGGTTGAGACCTATGAATTTTATTATAATTTGATCTTGTGCAAGAGAAAGTCATATTCTTTTGAGTTCATATTGCAAGATAAAACTCTTCTTGTCTACCTCCCTAATCATATTATTCATAAGTATGATGTGTATAGTTATATTGTTCACATAAACATGAAGTTTATTTTGACATATTGTGTCTTGAAGACATTATCAAATAAAGAAATTCAAAAAATATTTTTGTAAGAGGTCCTTAAGACCTAGAAATGTGAACTCAAAAGAATATGATTCATTTGACTAACATTGCTCCATTCCCTAAAGTGAATGTTGCACATATGTATTTTTATCTAATAAGTGTTTTAATAGTTTTTTTATTATATAACTTTTATTTATTATTGTTATAGATGTAACTAACATTGATTACTTATGATTTAAATGTTTTACATGGATACCTTTTGGATTATTTTGTATATAATATATATATAGATTTTACATATGTTTTTTTTGAAATATTTTGTTAAATTGGTTAATAGACCAATATATGAGATTTGTTGCTTTTGGCAATGATCAAAATTCAAATTATTTTGAGCATCATATATGTATGTTGTCATCTTTATATTTATAAGTGCATTAAATGAATTATCATTGTTTATTTTGTTTATCATAGACATAATTAATGATATATTAAAATGAATATGAAATTGTTTTAAAGTTATGTATTTCACATGATTGATTTTATATAACTAATTATAATAGTTTTTATATGTATTAAGGTTGCAATACTTGTCCTTGAATGATTTTTTTGGGTTATAAACATGTATACATTGTGTGATGTGCCTTTTATGGTGAGCAA
Source organism: Glycine tomentella (assembly GCA_007407185.1). Lineage (NCBI taxonomy): Eukaryota > Viridiplantae > Streptophyta > Magnoliopsida > Fabales > Fabaceae > Glycine > Glycine tomentella. The sequence continues at coordinate 83,430 of PYAF01000993.1, forward strand.
TATCAAGAAAAATAATTTAAGAAATAGTTCGATATATATTTTGTGTGTTACATTAATAGTATAATGATTCACACAAGACAAAAACTCAATGTATTGCAGTTTATTAGTATAATTGAAAAACATACAATTATAAACTAGAAGATTGACATGACCAATTGGGTCATCCCGTGTCTGTTATGATGAGAAAAATATTTGAAATTTCATGTGAACACCCATTAAAGAATCATAATATTCTTCAATCAAGTGATTTCTTATATATTATATGTTTCCAAAGAAAGTTGATAGTTAAACCATCACTAAGAAAAAATGAGAATGAGTTCATTTCATTTTTAGAATGGACATAGGGTGATATTTGTGGATCAATACACTCACCATGTAAATCATTTAGATATTTCATGATTTGAATTGTTGCATCAACTAAATGGTCACATGTTTCCTTGTTGTCAACTCACAGCCAAACATTTGTGATATTGTTGGATCAATTAATTTTTTTTATAACTCATTTTGATATTATCCACTTAATATAATCTATATTGATAATGGTGATGAGTTTACATCTCATGCTTTTAATAAGTATTGTATGACTATTGAAATTTATGTTGAACATCATGTAGAACATGTTCATATACTTATAAGATAAACAAAATTTAAACATTTTATTTGGGACATGCAATCTTGCATACTGCAATATTGATTTGCATAGTAACAACTAGTTATAGTTATAGTTAGTTTTTCCAACATGAGGGGAAGATAATAAGTAGTTGGAAAAAGAAGATGAGTTTAAATGAATTATCATTATCTTGATTCTCATACAAAATAATTTGAATTGGAAGTTCCAAAGATAATTCATTTACAAAGTTTAGTCAAAAGAAGTGGCTAAAGCATATGTGTAACATCCCTGATTATCAACTTCTCGATGGCTCTCACACTACGACACTTCACGTGGTGACACTTCACTCAACACCCTTGTTGGTCAGAACCCTCCATCGGTCAGAACCCTCTGTAAGTAGCCTTTTTTGAGACCTTGAAAATTAGCTATGCCTGCTTCCAGGATCAATGATTGACCCCACAAACCAACACAAGACTTTTCAACATGTTTTATCCTCACTCACACGTTTTTCAAGAAACTTCCTAGAAAAACACCCATATCATAACCACTCCAAGCCAAATATGCTTAACTATGAAGTTCTTAAGTGTTGGACTACCAAAAAGTAGATGCATCTTATTGATATAGGTAGTACGAATTAATTTCTTTAAGTCATCCTCAGTTTACAATCCCACACCTGCACAACCTCTAGATCCCTCTCTCTTCGGTGTGATTTGTCAGGGTGTTACAGTATATATCAACTGCTAATGCTCCAATAAAATCTGATGTCCCTGTTAAACAATATTACAAAATGGGTTTTATAAATGCATGAAGCGTGCTAGAAACGTTTATTCCAAAGATAAAAATCCTCAATTAAGAAAAGAAGCTAAAAAGTAAGACAACCAAATTGAGGTTATGAGAATGCTGAAAGATTTCTTTGACATAATTATATATTTTAGTTTCAGAAGAACTCATGTACCTGAAATTAGGGAAAATAAAGAAATCTCATATTATGTCATGAATGAAATATGATGGAACCAAAATAAACTCAACACCGATAATGTATTTGCATATAATGTAGCACCAAATTTAATAAATTATAATGATAATGAGGCTCAAGAGTAAGTCTATAAAGGATTATGGACAAAGAAATGATTGACCACAATAGAAAGACACAATTGAGGAACAATTAGACTCACTTCCTAGGGTGAATGATTTTTGGACTTGTAGTCTATACACCTGAAGATGTAAAACATAGTTATGTTTTTGGACATATAGTCCATTCACCTAAAAATGAAAACTAGTTAGATTTTTGGACATGTAGTTCATATACTTGAAGACATAAAACTAGTTAGGTTTTTGGACCTGCATTTACACATACTTGAAGATGTAAAATCTATTACATTTTTGGACTTATTATACACTTGAAGATGTTAAACCAGTTGGATTCAAATAGATTTATGTGCAAAAAAAATGAGAACGGTGACATAGAAAACATAACTTCACATTAATTTTGAAGACACATATTTACCTATAGTGGATGTGATTACTTTTTGTTAGATACATGGGGAGCTTGAAGAGGATCAAGATGTTGAGGCTCTCAGTTTTGGATAAGTTTTAGCTTTTACGTGCCATTCAATTGAAGGCATATGTAATCTTTAGATGTCTAAGAGTTTCATCCTATGATCCATTGCATTGCATAAACATCATTCATTGGCTTGCATTCATGGTTTTCATAAAAGCACATGTTTTGTGAAAAAACCAAGTGTTCATTGGTTAAGTTTTGGAAAAACTATTTCACACTGCTTTAATTGATTACTTGTATATGATAATCTATTACTTAAGCTTTGATGAACATTTTAATCAATTACAACTTTGTCGTAATCGATTACACTGCACAAACACAATATAAGTCTTCCTGTGATAATTGATCATCATTTAGCAGTAATCGATTACTTGGCACATTTTTGAAACAAGATTTCCTGTGTTAATGGATTACATGGTGAATTAATCAATTATTTTGCTCATGTATCTTTTCTAGAAAGTTCAAGAACACTTTAATCGATTAAATATGTTATTAATCGATTACATAAGTGAAATTAATCGATTACATTGACGATTTAATCGATTATATTCAGTTACAATAGTTTTCTATAAACAGTTGTTGGGTCTTTTGAAATAATAAGAACATTACACAACAAAATTTTTATAGATTTTCAAAAGTCTTCTGAAGTGAGAAGAGACATTTTGAGTCACTGAGCTCTTGTCCCACAAATTCTAAATCTTCATGTTACATTGAATGATTTCTTCTTGGGCAACATTCTAAAGAAGTTCTTGGAGCGTTTGCTCTGAAATTTGTTTTCATTGAGCCTGGATCAAGATTGGTAAATCATATGCATTCATATACATTGGATCATCAAGTTGTCTCTCTCCATTAAACTTTGTTTGTAATTCATTTTAGAATTTTAGTTTGTTTGTTACTATTACAAAAGATTTCTTAAGGCTTGTCTAGAGTAAGTTTCTCTAGAGGGAAGGGTAAATAGGAGATTCTCTATGTCTTGATCACTAGGAGTCTAAGGGAGTTAGATTTCTGATCTTAATCTAGGGCTGATTAAGGGTGATCCTTGTAAGCTTGTAAGAAAAGAATTTTCTGAATAGTGGAAATCTAACTAGGTTTGGTTAAAAGAAACTGGATGTAGTTTATTAAGTTGAGAAGTGAACCAATATATTTCTTGTTGTTGAATACTTTCTCTTTATCTCTTCTTGATGTCATTGATTATCATTCATTTGGACAATCTTTTCAGGATCAACAAAAATATAATTTCAGCTATTGCTTTCTTTAAAGGTGGTATATGATTGACTGAAAGATTTAAAAGGGTGTTTTTGTGATATGATCTTAATACTCTGGTTGTTTTAAAGATTTTAAAAGACAAATTTTTAAACTAATTCACCCCCCTCTTGATTATTGTGTGTGTTCATACTGTTTTCAATTGGTATCAAGAGTAGGTTCTTGAGTGTTATTCAAGATCACTATCTTTTTTTAAAGAAAATGAATACCACACAAATTACCTTCAAGGAGGGTGGCTCCCTCAATCGTCTTCCGATGTTTGAAGGAGAGCATCGATAAGTGCCCTAATTCAGTTAAATTCATGTTTCAAATACAGACACTTATCTTTTGATTTCAATAACTTTGCTTATAAACTTGCCCTAAACCTAGTTAAATTATATTTATTACTTGTATGAATGTATTTTTTATATTTCAGAAGATTAATCCAATCATATTTTGTATTTTGCTAGATTTCGTGAATTCCAAAGCTTCCGTACACATAAAGCAAGGAAATTTTTTTCATAAAAGCAAATTTGGGAGGTGCAGCAAGCAAATCAGGCCCAAAATGCATCAAAGCCCAAAAGACTCTTTTGGAAGTACATTTAACTCGGCCAAGCGAGTGAATATAGTACAATTTGCTCGCCCAAGCGAGCAGCTCCTGCAAATGGGCCTTCAAGTGGCCAAGTGGACGTCCAAGTTGGGCTTTAACTCGCCCAAGCGAGTGAAATATGAAGAAATTGGTCACTTGGGCGACCAAACTCAACCAGGCCAACCCCTATAAATACCCAAGCACCCCCCAAGGCCAAAAACATTCCTCTCAACCTCCATTCTTCTCTTCCTTGCTTCTTCTAAGCTTTTTCTTTAGTTTAGGCTCTTAAATATTAGTATTAGGTAGTTAGGAAAGTGAGAGAAGTGAGATTTAGTGTGGAGACTTTGCTGGAAAGAAGCGGTGATGGGGCCCTTCATCAATTCTTCTCTTAAGGAGGTTCTCTCCATGCTTGGTTAGTTTCTCTTATGGATTGGATGTAATCTTCTACTTTTAAGTATCTCTTTTAATATTTATTTATGCATAAGTCCTTTCTATTTATTATTGGTAATTTTATTCCGTTCTTAATGCTTGATTCTACTTGATCACTAGTTTCATGAAATTGGATTCTAAGTTTAACTGGAAAGTACTCTTAGGATTTGAACTGAATAATTTTAATCTTTACGTTATGTTGCTAGGAATAGAGCATAACGTTTAGATTGCAAATAGCACGCGATTATGATTGTAATGCTGGGTTATTTACTTCGTATGCGAGGGATCGATATTTGGTAAATATCCTTAGAACTCGATTGCGAGGGATCGATTCAAGGTTAATTAATGTGTGCATCAGTAATAATAGAAAATGATTTATACATGGTAATATTAATTGGATACCGAGGTATGAATGATGAAATCCAATCCTACGCTTTTCTTTAGTTAAAATCGTTTTATTAGCTTCCGTAATCTTTTGTAATTTTTCTTTATTTCCGTAAAACCATCAAAACTTCGACCATACTCGTTGTACATAACTATTAAACTGTTAAGTTTTATTTGGATAAACTGAGTAGCACAAGTCCCTGTGGAGACGAACTTTTATAAATTTTGTAACTTAAAATGACAATTGGTACGCTTGCCAAAAGTCTAACAAGTTTCTGGCACCGTTGCCGGGGACTTGAGTCGCTCGCTATGTTCATTCAAATTTAATTTTTCAGTTGAATAGGAATTTTCCTTTGCTTTCGCTATTTTAATTTTGTATAAATTCTCTTGTGTTTTATTTTGTTTTATTTACCCTAACCTGGGTACTTACGAATTATTGCAAGTTTGTCCTTTTTCCTTTTCAGGTAAATTTCTTACAGCTACATCGTTATTTAATTTAGAAATTACCAAAAAGAAGGAAAAGAAACAAAACAATTGAAAAGCTATCGAGTAAATCTTCTTCTATTTTGATTCTCCATCACCGGTAAAGCCACCTGTAATTTATATTATGGCAAATAAAGGAGGGGGAGAAGAAAATAGACCACCGCTGAGGACTCTTGGTGACTATGCGTATCAACAAAGACCAAAACATTACAACAACATAGTCATTCCTTCTTTCAGTAAGAAGGTTGTGGAATTGAAGCCTGCATTACTCAATCTTATTGGATCACATCCATTTGTTGGAATAGATCATGAAGATCCATACACTCATTTGTCTACCTTCATGGAGCTGTGCAGTACCATAGGAGCCTCTGATGCAGATGCTGAAGCTGTCTACCTCAGAGCTTTTCCTTTCTCCTTGATTGGTAAGGCAAATACTTGGCTCCAATCCCAACCAAACAAAAGTCTCAACACTTGGGGAGAATTGGAGGAAAAATTCATTGCTAGATTCTTTCCTCCATCAAGATTCATAAGCACAAAATCAGCAATTGCTACTTTTTCCCAAGGATTTAACGAATCTCTCTGTGAAACATGGGAGAGATTCAAATCTTTACTGCAGTGGTGCCCAAACCACAACTTTGATGATGCTGCGCAATTACATATTTTCTATAGTGGTTTGAGACCTCAAACAAAGATGATTCTTGATGCCTCAGCTGGAGGTACGATGATGTCAAAGAGCCTGGAGGAAGCAATTATAATCATTGACTCCATAGCAGCCAGTGATTACCAATCTCATCATGATAGATCTCCGATTCAAAGAAAAGGTATAATTGAGCTGGATACTCAAAATGTCATTCTAGCTCAAAATAAACTCTTGACTCAACAATTAGAGGCCTTAACAAAACATATAGGCCAACTTCCTCAACAAATTCAACAAGCACCTCATGGTTGCCAACAAGAGGAGGTCCATTATTTGCAGAATTAGACTAAACCTCAGCAAAATTATCAAGGGAACTACCAAGGCTACATAGGTGGTCCAGGTTCAAATTGTAACACCCCAAAATTCCCTAACTATAGTTCAATAAATATTTATGGAAGTCTTAAGTTAGGAAAGATTTGATGAAATATCATTAGAGACGTTACGGAAATGTTTGGGGGAAAAATAACCATATTGCCCTTACCGTAAATTAGAAATGACAAAAATGCCCTTAAGGGTAAAAGGACGATAATGCCCTTGGATATTTTAAGAATTACAAAAGTGCCCCTAGATATTTTAGAAAGATATTTTAAGAGGGAAACTTACATAAATGCCCTTGGATATTTTAAAAATGACAAGAATACCCTTAGATCTTTTGAATAGATATTTCTATGATAGAAATGACAATTATGCCCCTAGGATGAAGGATGAAATTACCATAATGCCTTCAGGCCAGAAATGATCAGATATTCTTAGAGATTCTGTGAGGACCTGATAGAAATACAGAGATGGAAATACATAATACTATTAGATAGCAGATTATCAAAATAGTTGTGACAGAAAACCATAAGTGGAAATTAGGTTTTTCTTAAGCATCCAATGGTATAAAAGGAAGAAAAACTTCTGTTCTCACCCTTAGGTGTGAAGAGCACGTGAAGAACCATGTAGAAGGGAAGAGAATATTCATGAAAACCAATTATAAAAGTAAGCCATGTGATGAATACAAGTGTTAGGACACTTGTAAGGCACATGATGACGATTTTTCCTCTAACATTTATGTGAAGCTTGGAGAATAATAGTGAAGCTTCATGATTTTGCCAACTCAAAGGGAAACTTGGAAGGAGATTAAGAGAAGGCTTCATGAATTAGACAAGTGTCAAGACATTTGTACGGTGTAGATTTAGTTTAAGTAGATTTTTCTTAAAAGGCAAAAATCTTATCTTGTCTCTTTGGTAGAACACGTGGACAACTGTAGACATTATTTCAACGATCCCAATGGTCAAAAGTTAGATATGTGAAATAGGAGTATGCCTTTAAAATTTTAAGGAAATCCAACGGTTAACGGATCCAGAATCAATATTTTACTAAAATGGGTTTTTGGGAAAACACAAGAACGAAGAAAAGGAAAATAGAAAAGATTACTCTCCAAGCTAAGCCTTTGCATGTGTAACATCAAGAGGAATGGAGAAATGTTGAGAACAATCAAGAAAATGGACACTTGGATGGTTAAAAAGCAAGGAGTCTTGCCATTGGTCCATTTGGAAAGCTAATTAATCATAACCTAGGAGATATTTTGTAATAAAAGCTTTTTAAATCAATTGTCCAACCCTATATAAAGGGAGGAAATGAACCAAAAAACACCAAGTCCTTCTCCAAGAGGAAGTGCACGTGAAATCCCTCTTTCATATCTCTTCCATCTTTTCATTTCCAAGCCTAAATCAAGTTAGAAAAGAAACTCCACCATATTGAAGCAACACGAAAGCTAGGAGAAGCTAAGGAAAAGATTGGCAAGCTTTTAGGAAGAAGTTTGTCAAGCTTTTAAGAATAAAGAATAAGGTATGTATAGGGAAGTTTATGGTAAATATAATTAAAGTATTGCTTATGTTTAAATCTTATGTATTTCTATGAAAAACCAAGCTTGCACACCATGTGTTTGATAAATTGTTTGAGTATGTTGTATTCATATATTGCAAAGTATTTCTATGAAGTGTATGTGTTGTTGAGTGTTTCTACGAATTTCTATGAAGCCCACATGTTGCTAAGTGTTTTATAAATTTCTATGAACTTCATGTGTTTCTATGAATTGATGTACATGGATGCTGTGTTAAGTTTTTGAACATGAGTAATAGAACTAAGATTTTGTACATGAGTAATACGCTGAGTTCTACACTTGATTGATGTTGAGTTTCTGAGTAAAATATATGAGACAGTAATTGAGAAGTGGTGCTATTTTGATATTTTGCCTGGCGGGGGCTAGTCCGTGTTATTTTGATATTTTGCCTGGCGGGGGCTAGTCCGTGTTATTTTGATATTTTGCCTGGCGGGGGCTAGTCCGTGTTATTTTGATATTTTGCCTGACGGGGGCTAGTCCGTGTTATTTTGATATTTTGTCTGGCAGGGGCTAGTTCGTGTTATTTTGATATTTTGCCTGGCGGGGGCTAGACCGTGTTAATATAAGAAGATAAGCATGCATCATATTTTGAGAATATTATGATGACTTTCTGTATATATTGGGATGACTTTCTGTATATATATATTGTGATGACTTTTTGTATATATTTTGTGACCTAAATTATGTTTATCATGAACTTACCCTGTACTTTGTGTCTGTGGTTGACACCTGTGATGACCCCAATTTATTTGGGCGAGCAGGGGAACAATAAAGCATAACAGTGGATGGTTGAGAAGAAGATTTGAAGAAGATATTTTGATGGCTTACCTTTTGTAATCATCCTAATGATGTGTAATTTATACTAGACTTTAGTCCAGTCTGTATATTATGTTGGATTGTAATTTGGATTGTATCTTATTATTTTGGATTTCGAATAAACATGTTTACAATATCGATAATTAATACCTTTCGTATAAATTATGTCAAAAAGAAAAGAATTGTCCGTGAAATTTGTAACTAAGATAATTCTAAAGCAAGTGAAAAAGAAATTCCATTCGAAATAAATAAAATACAAGATAATAAAACGAGGTGTTACACAAATCAGCCTTATGGCTGGAGGCAACAAAATGATAATACATATTATGGTCCAACTAACTCTTCTTTTGTCGGTCACTCTAACAACTCTTATGCAGATTCTTCAAATAGGGTTCCACCAGAACAACAACAAGAAGCTCAACCTGATAGAATATCAAAAATGGAAGATACTCTAACTCAGTTTATGCAGATGTCCATTTCAAATCAAAAGAACACTGAGGCTTCCATCAAAAATCTTGAAGTTCAGGTTGAACAACTTGCAAAACAACTATCTAAGAATAAAGGTGGATCTTTTTCAGCAAACATACATGAAAATCCAAAAGAACCAAGGGAGTGTTTTAGAGTGGATGTCTTGAATGGAGGAATTTCTGACTCCAAGAAGTTAGTTCAAGGAAAAGATCGTTCAGAGAAAATATCAACTGAAGCATTGAAGGAGATGAGTGAATCTGAAGAAGAAGATAGTTTAGATCATCTCCAGCAACCAGATGCTTTCAAGGAAATTCCTTACCAGCAAACTCTCTTTGCGGAATTGTTAGAGGAAGAGAAAAATCAAGAATCACCAATAAAGGTAAACGCAGTACCTCCACATGCTAAAAATGCTTTCCTTGCAGGAAATTCAAAGAAACTAGTTATCAATAAATCAATGCTCTCTGAAAAAGAAAAGAAACTGGTGAAAGTATTGGAGGAAAATACAAAAGCCAAAGGCTCATCATTATTGTCCAATTGCTGGGAGCCAGAGCCATAACAAAGGCGTCCAGCTAATAAGACGTTAAAGAAGCGCTCCCGGGAGGCAACCCAGTGTTTTTAATTTTTGTCTTTATTTTTGTTGTTTTAATGTTATATGTCTTTTTAAAAGTTTATACTTATCTGTTTGAAAGTATCATCTGTTTTGTTAGAACTTGGATACAGGTCCATTTTGTTAGAAAAAGGCAAAATAGGTAAGGATGAAAAATGTGGTAGATCCTGTTGATTATCTGAATGGAGGGCATCGAGCTCCTCAGCCATGATCTTAAAAAATCAGTGACATTGTTTTTAAATTTCTTTACTGCTTTGTAGTTTAAATTCAGTACTTTGTTTATTTAGTTACTATGTTTTCTTAAATAGTTGTGTGCATTTATAATTCTTTTTGGTATTGCACACAGAGGTGTTTTGTTAACATAGTGGTATAAAAATCTTTTTGGGGCTTAACTGATATAACATGTTTTGAAAAGAATCAACAGATATAAATGTTTTGAAACTTGCTTTTTGGATCAGAACACCACAAAATGATTTTTTGGAAACTTTGAGAATGAAAAAACAAAATGAATGGGTTTTCAAATATCAAATGAAGGCAAGAATTTTTACATGGAATTGATAAAATAACATCTTTCGAAACATTGATTTGATTTGAACATGAAAACAGACCTTAAGCCTAGTGAGTGTGTGCCACCACATAAATTACATTGAGTGTCCGCACTGATCTATTTATAGTTGATTTTGCATGAATTTCTAATTGTCATAACATATGATGTATGGATATGATTTAGGCCTTCTTTCTTTTTGAACATCTTTTGAAGCCACTGGCCAAAAAGTTATCCTAAACGTACATATAATGATTTACCATTTGCAAACACTTTTGAGCCAAACACTTAATATTTATTGGAACCCTATCCTAGGATAAGAATTCCTTACCTTACCTTAGGTTAGAAGAGCAAAAAGGGAAATATTTTGTTGATGGAAACTTTTTGGATAGCTCATGTGATGAAAAAGACTTTTAAATGTGGCTATATGTTATTCATGTGATAAGCAAAAGAAAAGAAAGAAAGAAAGAAAAAGAAAAGAAAAAGAAAAAGGAAACAAATTCCTTGTGTTTTAAAGTATTGTACAAAGTATATGGGTGAAATGGAAAAATTGATAAACATGGATATCTTGGAAGAAAAAAGGAAGAAATAGGAAGTGATAATCTAATTGTTTTATCTTTACTTGCTCTCCTAGTCTCAAGGTAACTTTGAATATCCAGAAAAACCAAGATTTCTTTTAAAGCAAGGCCCAACCCTAAAAGCCCTAATGATCCATGACAAATATGTATTTTGATTTGATGGGAAATGAACTGCAAAATTTTATCTATAAGGTATCAGTGTTGGAATTGAGACTAAACACTCACCTGTGAGAATTAAACACCTTCGAGAGGTTTTCCTCTGTTTGAATCAAGCACATGTTTCCTCTGATGTTCTTTAGAAATGAAATGTGAATTGATCTTAATCTCATTTGGTTTTGAAAATTTCATCTTTTGTTTCAAATTCTTAAGGATGACTAATTTGAAACATGTTTTGATCACTCTGAAAAGTTGATTTTTTACAAAGCATGTTCATCCTCTATGTTCCTATTAATTATAGTGTTAGTTGCTTTGCTTGAGGACAAGCAAGATTCTAGGTTAGGGGGAGTGATAAGTGTCCTAATTCAGTTAAATTCATGTTTCAAATACAGGCACTTATCTTTTGATTTCAATAACTTTGCTTATAAACTTGCCCTAAACCTAGTTAAATTATATTTATTACTTGTATGAATGTATTTTTTATATTTCAGAAGATTAATCCAATCATATTTTGTATTTTGCTAGATTTCGTGAATTCCAAAGCTTCCATACACATAAAGCAAGGAAATTTTTTTCATAAAAGCAAATTTGGGAGGTGCAGCAAGCAAATCAGGCCCAAAATGCATCAAAGCCCAAAAGACTCTTCTGGAAGTACATTTAACTCGCCCAAGCGAGTGAATATAGTGCAATTTGCTCGCCCAAGCGAGCAGCTCCTGCAAATGGGCCTTCAAGTGGCCAAGTGGATGTCCAAGTTGGGCTTTAACTCGCCCAAGCGAGTGAAATATGAAGAAATTGGTCGCTTGGGCGACCAAACTCAATCAGGCCAGCCCCTATAAATACCCAAGCACCCCCAAGGCCAAAAGCATTCCTCTCAACCTCCATTCTTCTCTTCCTTTCTTCTTCTAAGCTTTTTCTTTAGTTTAGGCTCTTAAATATTAGTATTAGATAGTTAGGAAAGTGAGAGAAGTGAGATTTAGAGTGGAGACTCTACCGGAAAGAAGCGGTGATGGGGCCCTTAATCAATTCTTCTCTTAAGGAGGTTCTCTCCATGCTTGGTTAGTTTCTCTTATGGATTGGATGTAATCTTCTACTTTTAAGTATCTCTTTTAATATTTATTTATGCATAAGTCTTTTCTATTTATTATTGGTAATTTTATTCCGTTCTTAATGCTTGATTCTACTTGATCACTAGTTTCATGAAATTGGATTCTATGTTTAACTGGAATGTACTCTTAGGATTTGAACTGCATAATTTTACTCTTTACGTTACGTTGCTATGAATAGAGCATAACGTTTAGATTGCAAATAGCACGCGATTATGATTGTAATGTTGGGTTATTTACTTCGTATGCGAGGGATCGATATTCGGTAAATATCCCTTAGAACTTGATTGCGAGGGATCGATTTGAGGTTAATTAATGTGTGCATCAGTAATAATATAAAATGATTTATACATGGTAATATTAATTGGATACCGAGGTATGAATGATGAAATCCAATCCTATGCTTTTCTTTAGTTAAAATCGTTTTATTAGCTTCCGTAATCTTTCGTAATTTTTCTTTATTTTCGTAAAACTATCAAAACTTCGACCATACTCGTTGTACATAACTATTAAACTGTTAAGTTTTATTTGGATAAACTGAGTAGCACAAGTCCTTGTGGAGACGAACTTTTATAAAGTTTGTAACTTAAAACGACAATTGGTACGCTTGCCAAAAGTCTAGCAAGCATTTTAGTTTTTTGGAAAAACAGAATGCAAATATTCATTCAATCAAATGACCCTGGTGCATGGAATGCAATAGAAAAAGATCATTTGATTCCAATAAAAACTATTGATAATGAAATGATTCCCAAAGAATGGAATGAGATGACAAATGCAGAAAAAAGAGTAGTTCAATATGATTTCAAAGCAAAGAACATGATTACTTCTGCACTTTCATCTGATGAATTTTTCAGAACTATTAGGTGTAAAAGTGTTAAGAAATGTGGGAGATGTTAGAAATCACTCATGAAGGGACAAATGAAGTCAGAAGATCAAGGAAGCATGCCTTGATTCATAAGTATGAGATGTTCAAGATGAACACAACAGAAAACATATATCAACTCCACCCATACACATTATAAATCATCTTCTTGGTCTTGGAAAGATTTCATGCTGAAGAATTAAACATTAAGATCTTAAAGTGCCTAACAATAAAATGGAAACCAAAGGTGACAACAATCAAGGAGTCAAAAGATCTTTCAAAGATGTCCATGGCTGTACTATTTGGTAAGCTACTTGAGTATGAATTAGAATTGTCTCAACTAACACATGTTGAAGACGTAGATAAAAAGCAAAAGAGTATTGTCTTGAAAGTTGCATCCTCAAATGTTGAAAAAGAAGAAGACTCAAGTGAAGATGAGGGTAATGATAATCTGAACCTAATAGTCAAGAAATTCATGAGGAAAAACAAGAACAGAAAGTTCACCAAGTTCAACAACAACAACAATAAAAAGAGTGATTACAACAACAACACCAACTACAACTGCTTTGAATGTGGTAAGCCAGGCCGTATTAAATCTGAATGTCCTATCTTTTTGAAAAAATAGTTAGGTGAAAAGAAAGCAAAGAAAGATGGAAAACCAAAGAAAGCCTACTGATAACTGATGTCGTATCACTTCCGAACAATTAAACTACGCTAATTCTAGGTCAATTCAGAGACACGATCAATTTGATTCCAACTTCAATTCACTAATAAATAGTAGGGATTTTTGTCAAACAATTTGCATGCGACGAGTAAAAATTGCGAAAACACAAACTACAATTGAAGAAAAATGCAGAAACTAACAGAATTGATAAGAGGTATTGTAAAATAGTTTAAAGAACATCAATCCAATTCACTAAACCAAGGAATGCGAATTATCATAGTTCTCAGATAATGATTCTGTTATGAAAGTTCATTCAATTTCATTAGAAGCAGTTCAATCGAATTAACCCCTAAATTAATTGAAACCACAAACCTAATTGAAATATCATCCAAATAATCTGTGATTAAAATTTGAAATTAGGAAATGAATCCAAAACCTAATCTGTTTTCAATCCTAAACACATTCATAATCATGGAAACTGAATAGAGGATTGAAGAAGAAAGTGAACATTCACAAAGAAATTTAAATACCAAACTAGATCTCAAATTCTCCTTGCTTGGACTGGATCCTTGGATGGATTGATTGTTTAGCCTTCCATGATCATCATCAATGGAAGACCCACAAAATTAGTGCACGAAAATGGAAGAACATATATGAAAATGAAGAATAATGAGAGAAAAGGTTTTAATTCTGAAAACTTAAAAAGAAAATACAAAATTTGTTTTTGCTAAAATGTAGTGTAGTAATTCACTCCCTAATTGCACTGGCATATAGTGACTAAGTTAGTAGGAAAAGATGGGCCATGAATAGGCCCATCTAGTCTAATTAATTATGCTAATTACACCACTAAAAACTAGGGGTGTTCACAGGTCGGTTCGGATTGATTTTGGCCAAATTTAGGACCCAACCCAATCAAATTTGATCGGTTCGATTTTCATAAAAAAAAAAAATTTGAAACCCAACCCAACCCAACCCGTTCATGAACGGTTCGATTCGATTCGGATCACTGGATTACCCATTTAATTTTTTTTAAACTAATATTTTATATCACGATTCTTTCAAATATCTCATACAATTAACACAATATTATTAAATGTATGAAAGTAGTAAAATTGATTCATTTAATATCATCAACATAATATTCTAAAATAAACTTATAATATAAATTAAAACAAAAGATTTTTGAACAAGATTTACTATAATAGTCTGAATCACAACTATTTCTTACAAACCAAGTTTTGTTATACCAATTTTATTGCAACCAGATTTGCTAAAACAAACAAATAAACAAAATATGATTCATTAATATTATAAACATGGTAAACAAAATATGAAAAAAAAGGTCATAACCTTCACTACTCCCAAGCCTCATGGAACCTGTCCATCATTGTCATCGAAAAAAAACATGAAACAAATAGGGTGAGAAATAAATTTCTCAGTAGGCAAAGCTAAATCCCGATCCTATTATTAGGTTAGTAAAATCATTCAAATAATCAAACACATCCACAAGTAATATGCAACTATATGAATGCATGAGATGAACTATCCCAGGGCAAATGGCCTCCACATATCATACTGTATGTGGCCACACTGAG
>PYAF01000994.1:4556-23875 GCA_007407185.1 Glycine tomentella
TTTGATTAAACATTTTAATCTAATGATCCTAAATGAATGATTAATGCATGATGTGCACAATTGGATTATCAGATCATATACTTCCTTTTACAATTAATCAAATTGGTCTTCAATGCTTTCCATGGAACTTTGCCTTTGAGCATGTTGAAAGCACAAAACTTTTGAGCCTTTGATTCTTGTTCATTGATGCTTGGCTTCATTTGAATCAACAACATGATCACCAACCTCAAATTCTAGGTCTTTCCTCCTCTTGTCATGATAACTCTTCTGCCTACTCTGAACAATTCTTATTCTCTCTTGGATCAACTTGACCTTCTCAGTGGTTTGTTGTACCACTTCAGGTCCTAAAATGAGGTCCTCTCCAGGTTCTAACCAACACAAAGGTGTTCTACACCTTTTACCATACAAAGCTTCGTAGGGAGCCATGCCAATGGAAGAATGAAAACTATTGTTATAGGTAAATTCTATTAACGGTAGAAAACTTTCCCAACTACCCTTTTGTTCCAAAACACATGCCCTCAAAAGGTCCTCTAAAGACTGAATGGTCCGCTCAGTCTGGCCATCAGTTTGAGGGTGATAGGCTGAACTTAGTCTAAGCTTGGTTTCCAAAGCTTTGTTCAAACTTTCCCAAAATCTAGAGGTAAATCTAGGACCTTTGTCAGATACTATACTAGATGGCACACCATGCAATATGACAATTCCACTAATATACAAGGAGGTCAACTTCTCTAAGGAAAACTTGATATTAATGGGGATAAAATGAGTGGTCAACCTGTCAACAATAAGCCAAATAGAATCTAGACGTCTCTGGGTTCTAGGCAGTCCTACAACAAAATCCATGGAGATACTATCCCACTTCCACTTGGGTATCTCTAAAGGTTGCAACTTCCCTGAGGGTCTCTAATGTTCTATCTTAGCCTTCTGACAGACTAAACATGCATATACAAATTCACTAACCTCCTTCTTCATGTTTGGCCACCAAAACATTGTCTTGAGATCTTGATACATCTTGGTGGCACCAGGGTGGATACTCAAACTACTCCTATGTCCTTCCTCCAAAATCATTTTCCTAAGCTTTGATACATTGGGAACACATATTCTATCTTGAAACCTCAAGACTCCATCTAATCCCACATGAAATCTACTATCTTTCCCTGTCATTATGGCTTCTAATTGAGTCTTCAGAAAAGGATCTGACTTCTGGCCCTCTCTGATCTCTCCTAGCAAACTGCTAGTAATCTTCAAAGCTCCTAGTCTCACACTATTAGGGGTTACCTCACATACCAGGCTAAGGTCTCTAAACTATTCTAAGAGGTCCAATTCCCTAACCATCAAAGCAAATATATGCAAGGATTTCCTACTCAAAGCATCAGCCACTACATTGGCTTTGCTGGGATGTTAGCTAAGCTCAAAATCATAATCCTTAAAAAAACTCTAACCATCTCCTCTGACACATGTTCAACTCTTTTTGACTAAACAGATACTTAAGGCTTTTATGATCACTAAACACTTAAAACTTAGAGCGAAAAAGGTAGTGCCTTCATATCTTAAGAACAAACATTACAACAACTAACTCCAAATCATGGCTAGGATAATTTCTCTTATGCATCTTGAGTTGTCTAGAAGCATAGGCCACTACTTGACCATTCTGCATCAGCACTCCTCCTAAACCCATTGTTAAAGCATCACAATACACCTCAAAGGGTTCTCTTAGGTTAGGCAAAACTAACACAGGCGATGTCGTCAATTTTTCCTTAAGAGTTTGGAAGCTATGCTCACATTGGTGATCCCACACAAAAACTTGACCCTTACGAGTTAGCTTGGTCAAAGGTAAGGCTAACTTGGAGAAACCTTCTATGAATCTCCGGTAGTATCTTGCTAAACCTAGAAAA
Source organism: Glycine tomentella (assembly GCA_007407185.1). Taxonomy (NCBI): domain Eukaryota; kingdom Viridiplantae; phylum Streptophyta; class Magnoliopsida; order Fabales; family Fabaceae; genus Glycine; species Glycine tomentella. The sequence continues at coordinate 6,449 of PYAF01000994.1, forward strand.
CTCCTAATCTCAAACATAGATTTAGGGCTTTCCCAATTAAGAACAGCTTCTACCTTAGAAGGATCTACAACTATACCACCTTGGGATATCACATGTCCTAGGAAACTCACTTTCTCCAACCAAAACTCACACTTGGACAACTTAGCATAAAATTGATGATCCTCAAGGGTCTGTAGCACAATCCTCAAGTGCTCCTCATGCTACTCTCTAGTCTTAGAGTATACCAAAATATCATCTATGAACACTACTACGAAACTATCAAGATAGGGGTGAAAGATTCTATTCATATAATCCATAAACACACCAGCGGAATTAGTCACACCAAATTGCATAACTAAATACTCGTAGTGACCATAACAAGTCCTAAAAGCAGTCTTCGGAATATCCTCAAACTTCACCCGGATCTGATGGTAACCTGACCTAAGGTTTATCTTACTAAACACACAAGCTCCTACCAGTTGATCCATAAGGTCATCTATTCTAGGCAAAAGGATACTTGTTCTTAATCTTCACCTTGTTCAACTAGCGGTAATCTACACATAACCTCATGGTCCCATCTTTCTTCTTTACTAGCAACACTGGTGCTCCCCATGAAGACACACTAGGTCTCACAAACTGCTTATCCAATAACTCTCCTAGTTGTTTCTTAAGCTCAGCTAACTCTATAGGAGACATCCTATAAGGAACTATGGATATGGGTCTAGCACTAGGTACCAAATCTATAGAAAACTCTATCTCTCTCTCAAATGGTAGGCCAGATATATCCCCAAGAAACACTCCTGGAAACTCTCTAACAATAGGGAGGTCACCTAGAGAAACCTCGGTCTCTACTTCCAAGTTAGACAAGATCATGTACACTTGAGCATTTTCTTTCAAAGATTACACAATTTGGTTGGCAGAGATAAACATCCCATCTTTACTCACCTCAAGATCATCAAACACTACACTTTTATCAAAATAATTCAACAAAACATGGTTGAAAGATAACCAGTTCATACCCAAAATAACATCAATTTGGCTGAGAGGCAAACAAATCAGATCAACACAAAGTTTTCTATCAACAGTTTCTACAAAACAACTCAAACACACATCAGAAGTCAAAACAGACTCACTAGTCGGGGTCTCAACCACAAGCTCACCACTTAAAGAAGACACAAAAATTTTAAGTTTCTTCACTCACAAATAAAATATAAACGAATGGGTCGCACCGGAGTCGAATAAACCAAGTAACGAAATCCAATATCTTCCTTGGTAATAGGGAAAGTACCTCACCAACTCTTCGAACTTAGTTGTATACTCAACCATAGTCATAATCCCTTGCTTAAGCTCTAATAATTCAATCTCTTTCTTGTTTCTAACAGCTTCGGGAAAGTATTTCTCTATAAATACCCCCTTGAAGGTTTTCCCAAGTCATAGCTTGACCTTCAGCATCAAAGCTTGGAGAACATCAGCTATTGTATGGTCATTCCTACAAGCCATCACTTCTTGCGCACACCAGGAAGTGAAAACATAAGAAAGATACACACAAAAAAAGAATAATACAATTCTACACCCACTTAATCACTATAAAGAGTTGATGTCTTGAGAAATCACTCATCTACAGCAGTTCTTGATGAGTCACTATTTACCTTTATTTTCTCATCTTTTTGTACTCATTTTAATCCCTAATTTGTGTTTAATCGTTTATATTCCATACTGTTTCTCATTTAGGATTTAATTGGACCGATAATTCAGATTTTAATTAATTTGGATTATTTTAAGTTTAATTATTCCAATTTTTATTTTCAGGGCAGATCAATAATTAAATGGGCTTGGAATTAATTCATGGACTTGAAGATTGGGATGTCGCATCAGCATTATTTTCCACATTAGCTTGGAATTTTTGTTTTATTTTATTTTCATTTTTTTTGGGCCAAAACTGTTAGGAAAAACCCATTTTCATTTAGGTCAGTCTCTATATATTTTGAATAGTGTGCCCATGCAGAGAGGGAGCAGACAAACTATTTTTGTTTAGGATTTTAGCATTTTCGTTTTCTGCTTTTCTCTCTGTTTAGGGTTTTCCGTTTCTGTTGATGATTTTCATTTTCAGAATACAGTTGCGTTTCAATTTCAGTGCTATTTTGTTTCTGTTTAAAGTTCCAATCTCGTTTTCATTTTCTGCTATTTCGTTTTAGGTTTTCATTTTCGTTTATGTTTAATTTCATTTTTTTTGCATTTGAATTTCGTTTCTCTTCTAGTTTCGTTTAATGTTCAGTTTCGTTTCAATTCACGTTTCTATTGTTAATTTCGAATTAATGGAAGGCAAAATCCTAGGGTTGGACCCTAGGACAGATTGCAAACCCTTTAATGGAGGTTCTCTGTAATTGCAATTCGTTTTCTGCTTGGTTCTTCCTTGTTGGGTTTCTGTTCTGTATTTTTCGAATTAGAGTCATGCTTAATGATTGTGATATTGATTGATTCAGTAATCTCAGGTTGCTTAATCCTGAGAGCTTGCCCTGACGAGGTTCACGTTTGCTTAATTCGTGTAATGAAGTTTTAGGTTAATCTTCGCTTAGTAGATTAATCTGGACTGATAAGGATTAAGTAGGACAGATTATCTTTCGTGAACCAAGGATATTAGAGGCGCAATCTATTCTAAGGTCTGACTTGTTTTAATCACTGCAATTAATTGGTATTTCTGTTTTATTTTAGAATTTCTTGCATTCTGTTAAACCCCCCCCCCTTTACACGTTTAATCCCTAACGCAGACAATTGATCCTTGAGAGACGACCTAGGAGTCACTTCCTAGTACTACATTTAAACTGTATTAATTTGGCCGAGTGCGACCTCGATCAGTTCTCCCTCGATACATTAACACTTATCATTCACTATTTGTATTCTTGACTGCTTGCCATAATGTTCCTTTGCATTTCACAAATTATCCAGATGGCCAGTCTGATAACTCGTGACCAGGCATTGGAACTTATGGTATAATAGACATCAGCATTACAAACATGTTATGACCACCCCAAGAAATCTCCACAACCTATGCATCACAACAATGTATGTAAGTCTCAAACAATAACAATCCAAACAAATACCAGGCAGTCAATTACTCCAAACATCAAACATCCAACAAGCAACCATAGATTGCACAGAGAAACATAGCAGACTCACAACTCACCGGCCGAAAAGGTTCGACCTGCTCTGATACCACTAATGTAACGACCCGCCTCGTCACTACGACATCACAAACTCTAGACGTGTAAATTTCAAATTTTAATGAAAACTTCATTAATTTGATTATGAAAATGGTAGTAAGTTTTTTCGCAATAATACAATCATCATACACAAGATACAAGTACAACAATTAAATACATATGTATACATATACTATATCAGTACTCATCATTCACATGTTTTGAACTTAATTTAGTTTTACATGTAATTACAATTCAAAATATACATGTCTACAAAAAGGATTAAGGGACTAACTATGAAAGAGTTAATTAACAAAACACAACTCTTCCAAAAAGTGTTCCAACATCATTACGTCGACTTGGCGGCTCCAACAAAAAGAAGATCTCTCTCCAAGGTCACCTACTGCTACGCATCTGCTCCCACGAACGAAAGTTCGTGATCATCACAGGTACCAACCACACGGTACAACAAATGCAAGGGTGAGTTTATTATATAAAACCAACAAGCATCAGATAACAACAATTGGAAAGGAAACAACATTAACAACCAATATGATTACCACAAGTCCATAAGTCCAATACACACTCGACAAACCTATCATTCCATTACACATTCAACAAAGCAATCATCCAATGCATTCCACAACTCAAATAATCATGTTCATAATGATGTATGCATCTGACTCATCACTTAGCATGCAATGTGGTGCCGTCATACACCCCCATAGGTATCCATGTATATCCACACACAATGAGATTGTTCACATCAACATTATCTCTCATCAATGTCATTATCAACCTCAACATCATATCATTTCAATGTCATCATCATGCATATCAATATTATCTCATTTCAACATCATCAACCATGTCAACATTATCTCATTTGAACATCATCAATTACATCAATCACATCTCAATTTCAATATCATTAATGCTATCACAAGCAATCATATTTCACATCTATACATAATACATATGCCTGGGATTCACATTTCCCAGGTCTTCAGACAATCTAAATTTCATACATGCACAATTCATCATATCACAAGACTAATATTTTTAGGAAAATTCTAAATTAAATAGGAGGACTACAATATATATATAACACTATTATGCCCATTTAAAAATTTAATAATGAATTAAATAGGAAAACATATTATATAATTTTGGGCAGAGTCTCCTCTGTAATTAAGACTTTTCCCAAAAATCCAATCATTACAATAATAATATCATTTACAGTTATATCAATCAACAAGCCAATTCATCGCATCCCATTAGTTAAAAACATATTTTTTCTTGAAAACGAGCACATATAGGAACAAACACACATCAATCATAAATACATCGCATCCCATTAGTTAGAAATGTAGTTTTTCTTAAAAGCCAGCACACAACAGGGACAGGCAGTTATCTTCATAGTTGGACTCCCTGGCCCCCAAATATGGTATCAAAACTATAACTAGGTAATAAACTCCCCTTACCTATCTATATCCCTCTATTAGCTCCTTGAAATGTCGTTTTGGGATCTCTCAAGTTCACGTGCTTTGGCCCAAATGCGGAGCTCTATATACCAAATCGAAGACAATTTAATATAGATTTCCAAGGTAAGATCAATATTAACATTTGGGGTCAAATACCCACTCAAATTCAAAAAAGGGCTAAAAGGGTGTCTTAGGAGTCCACATCAAAAGACATCGTTTTGAAATTCCGATCACACCAATGTGACCAGGGTTCAACAAGGATCACATAAATGACATCAGTTTCATAAAAAAGAGACTTTTACAACATCTCATTTTCAAAGGGTTTTCAAAGGAAGTATAGAAACAACCAATAACGTTACCCGAATCACAAGAGACATCAAGAGAGACTTAAACTAGCTAGAAGAAGATAAAGGAAACTAAGATTACCTCAAGAAAACCAAGAAAGGAGGATTGGGAGCTTCATTTTCTACCAAAACTTCGAGAAGAGTTTCAAAGATTCTGCTCTGATTAAAAGGTTCTTCTCCGTGCCGAGGTCTCGTGGCAAGCAACGGCGGCCCGTGGTTGTCTCCGGTGGCTGTGGGTGGTGGAGGAGGGTGGAGGGAGGTTGGGGAAGGCTTGTGGGAGGAAAAACTCCTCCATTTTTGTGACTTGGAAGCTTAAAAACGCATTCAGCACCGCCTCCACTCGCCCAGGCGACCAAAAATTGCTTGTAAAACTCGCCTGGGCGAGCTGCCCAAATTCTAGAATTTTCTGCTTCAGTGAAAAATTAATTTCTCACGTTACAGACATTATTTTAACAATACCAATGGTCAAAATTTAGATATATGGGTTAAGAAGCTAGCTTTAAAATTTGAAGGAGATCCAACGGTTAACAAATTTATAATGATGATTTTACTAAAACAGGTTTTCGAGTCAAATTCAGAATCACACAATTCAACGCAACTCAAACAAACTCCATATAACTTGACATCTACACCAAGCAATAGCACATTGATAATTTACACAACGATCATTCAAATAATACAAACTCACCAAACAATCAAATAACACAACAATCACATCAAACATCTATATTCAATTTATCAAAATTTCAGGGTGTTACACTTTTACTGTCCAATTTTCACCCTGCAAAATCAGAATCTGAGTATCCAATTAAGTTTAGTAATGCACCTTTGGGATACCAAAGACCAACTCTTGGGGTTGGTTTGAGATATATGATGATTGTCTTGACTGCTGTGAGGTGTGATTCTTTAGTATTTGCTTGATATCTTACACACAAACACACACTCAACATAATGTTTGGTCTACTTGCAGTCGAGTACAACAAAGATCCAATCATTCCTCTGTATTTTGACTCATTAACCATCTTTCCTTTTTCATTTGAATCAAGGTAGGTTGATGTTGCCATTGGACTTGCAACATCTTTGCTTTTCTCGATCTTAAACTTTTTGATCACTTCATAGCAGTATTTGGTTTGGCTTAGAAATATCCCATTCTTCATTTGCTTCACTTGAAGTCCAAGAAAGAATGTTAACTCTCCCATCATAGACATTTCAAACTCATTCTGCATTGAGATAGAAAATTCCTTGCACAAAGATTGATTAGTTGAACGAAATATTATATCATCAACATATATTTGAACCAATAAGATGTCATTGCCATTTCTCTTGATGAACAAGATTTTGTCCACTTGTCCTCTTATGAAGGATTGGCTAAGCAAGAAGTTTCTCAATCTTTCATACTAGGACCTAGGAGCTTGTTTTAAACCATAAAGAGTTTTTCTTATTTTAAAAACATGGTTTGGATATTTGAAATCAACAAAACCAAGAGGTTGATCAACATAGATTTCCTCCTCAATATATCCATTTAGAAAAACACTCTTTATATCCATTTGAAATAGTTTGAAATCCACCAAACAAGCATATGCAAGCAACAACCTAATGACCTCTAACCTTGCTACTGGAGCATAGGTTTCATCATAGTCTATTCCTTCCTCTTGGTTGTAACCTTTTGCAACCAATCTAGCTTTATTTCTAACTATGATGCCAATTTTATCAAGTTTGTTTTTGAAAACCCACTTGGTGACAAGGCTTGTGAGAAGAGGGTCTAGGAATAAGTTCCCAAACTTCATTTCTGAAACAAAAGTCCCTTAGAAACTCAAGACGCATAAGAGAAATCATCCAATGTTTATCAAGCAAAGCTTGGTCAATGCTCTTAGGTTCAATTTGTGAAACAAAAGCCATATCACAACATAGATATCTTAGTGAGGATCTAGTAGAAACTCCCTTATAAACTTGACCAATAATGTTATCAAGGGATAAGTCTCTTGTAGTTCTCCAATCCTTAGGCTTTTGGATAGGCGTTGACTATTCTATTTCTGCATTTGGTTCTTCCTTTTCTTTTTCTTTTGATCCATTGAATTGTATAAACTCTTCTATTGGACCTACATCAATATCACACTTCTTTTCCTCTTTGGGGGAGTTAAATTCATCACAAATAACATGTATAAATTCTTCCATGCTCAAAGTTCTTTTATTAAAGATTCTATATGCTTTACTTTGTAATGAATATGCAAGAAAGATTGCTTCATCAGCTTTAGCATCAAATTTGCCAAGAGAATCTTTACCATTGTTTAAAACAAAACACTTGTAGCCAAATGCTCTTAAGTGAGATATTCTTGGTTTTCTACCTTTGTATAGTTCATAAGGACTTTTCCTTAAACTTGGCCTTATGAGCAATCTATTCAAACTGTAGCAAACTGTACTCACTACATCAGCCCAAAAATGTTTAGGAAAATTTGTTTCATTAAGAAGAGTTCTTGCTCCTTCTTCAAGGGATCTATTTTTCCTTTCAACAACACCATTTTGTTGAGGTGTTCTTGGAGCTGAAAAAATGTGGTTGATTCCATTTTCTTCACAAAACTTTTCAAAATACTCATTTTGGAATACACCACCATGATCACTTCTTATTGAGATAATTTTGCATGCTTTTTCATTTTGAATGAGCTTGACTAATTTTCTAAATGCCATGAAAGCATCACTCTTGGATCTTATGAACAAAGTCCATGTGAATCTTGACTAATCATCAACAATAACAAGCCCATAAAAATTACCCCCTTAACTCATAGTTTTAGGAGGACCAAATAAATCCATATGAAGCAATTCAAGGAGTCTTGAGGTGGAAACAAAGTTTTTATTTTGAAAAGAAATCTTAGTTTGTTTCCCCTTTTGACAAGCATCACATAGTTTGTCCTTCTCAAACTTAATTTTAGGCAAGTCAATGACTAAGTCTTTTCTTATAAGCTTGTTCATATGATGCTTGTTTATGTGACTAGCTCTCCTATGCCATAGTCATGTTTCATTAACTTTACTTACTAGGCAACTAGTTTTATGAATGAATGCATGTTCTATAGAGAGCAAATAGATATTACCTTTTCTTGTACCTACATGTATAACTTCACCAGTTTGACCATCACATATCAAACAACAATTGCCATTGAAGGAAACTTTGAATCCTTTATCACATAGTTGACTTATGCTTAGGAGATTATGCTTTAAACCTTCCACATAGAGAACATTTTTTATCATGGTTTTAAAGCCATCTCCTATGTTTCCTTCTCCAACTATCTTCCCTTTGTTGTTTTTGCCATAAGTGACAAATCCTCCATCTTTTAGAGTAACATTTGTAAGCATAGATATGTCACCTGTCATGTGTCTAGAGCATCTGCTATCAAGGTACCATAATGATGATTTTGCTCTAAGACACACCTGCAACATTCAAATTAAGTGACAAAGAAAGGTACCCAATTTAGGTTGGATCCATAGGGGTTAATTGGTTTTCTCCTTTTCTTAGGGACCCAAATGCATTCACCATTAGGCACATAAAATCTTCTAGCATACAACCTATAGGATGTATGGCCTTTCTTCATGCAATAATTTCAAGTTATAGATTTTGATGCTCTTTCAAAATGAGTCAATTGATTATACTTTGATTTTGAAAAACCTCTTTGGCTCTTCTGTTTTGGTGGTACAAACTTTGTATTTCCAATAGGTTTTGCTCCATGTTTGTAACCCAAATCAGAAGTATCTCCAGCATACTTTTGCACACTTAACATTTGATTTAAATTGAATTTTCCTCTATAAAGCATTTTCAAAAGATCAACCAAATAAGAATTTTCAGAAAGTAATAACATATATTTTTCACCTTGACTCTTTTTTAAATCATCAAATTCTTTTTGTAAGATCTTGCATTTATCAACATTAGAAGAAGAAGATGCACATACACACCCATTAATTTTGTAGCTTGAAACAAATTTTTCATTTTCTTCTTTCAGGTTACAAATTTCAGTTTGCATTGCTACAAGTTTGGTGACATGCCATCTAAGATTTTCTTTCAGCCTATTGTTGGATTTTGCAAGCATTTTAGCCTCTTCATGCATTTCATGGAAAACATCAACAACTTGATTAAATTCAGAATTTATCTTTGATTCAGCACTTGAGAAATTTTCATTTTTACTAATTGTGGAAGTGAAGCAAACATTTGCTTCTTCATTCTCAGTTGTTGATCCAGAAGTTGTTGAATCATTGTCTTCCCATGCTATGTATGCCTTCTTTGGCTTTTCTTCGTTCTTTGTCTTTTTCTCACCTAATTGCTTCTTCAAAAAAATTGATCAGATTTAATGTGTCTAGGCTTACCACATTCAAAGCAAGTGAAGTTTGTGGTGTTGTTGTTGTTGTTGTTATTATTGCTGTCATTTCTTTTGTTGAACTTTGATTGCTTTTTGTTTTTGTTCCTCCTCATGAACTTGCTGAATTTTTTGACTATTAGGTTCATGTGTTCATCACTTTCATATTCGCTTGAATCTTTTTCCTTTTCCACATTATATGATGTAGTTTTCAAGGTTATACTCTTGTGTTTCTTTTATGCATTTTCTGCATGTGTTAGCTATGACATTTTAAGTTCATACTCAAGAAGCTTACCAAAAAGTGCAGCCATGGACATCCTAGATAGATCTTTTGATTCCTTGATTGATGTCACCTTTGGTTGTCGAGGTCTTGTGAGACACTTCAAGATTTTGATGTTTCAACATCAAATATCTTCCCAAGACCAAAAAGATGGTTGACAATGTGAGTGAATCTTGTTTGGAGTTGAGATATGTTTTCTGTGGTGTTCATTTTTAACATTTCATACTCATGAATCAAGGCATGCTTCCTTGATCTTCTGACTTCATTTGTCCCTTCATGAGTGACTTCCATTTCCCACATCTCCTTTGCACTTTTATACCTAACAGTTCTAAAGAATTCATCAGAAGAATGTGCAGAAGTAATCATGTTCTTAGCTTTAAAATCATACTGCACAATTCTCTTTTATACATCCGTCATCTCATCCCACTCCTTGGGAATTCTTTCATTATCAACTATTTTTGTAGGAATCAAGGAACCCTTTTCTATTGCATTCCAAGCACTGGGGTCGTTTGATTGAATGAAAATCTGCATTCTATTTTTCCAAAAACTGAAATGCTCTCCTTCAAACTTCGGAGGACGATTAAGGGAGGCATCCTCCTTGAAGGTAATTTGTGTGAAATTCATTTTCTTTAAGAAAGATAGTGATCTTGAATAACACTCAAGAACCAGCTCTGATACCAATTGAAAACAATATGAACACACACAATTAACCAAGAGAGGGGGGGTGAATTGGTTAAAACAAGGACTTTAAAAAATTTCTTTGAAAACTAGCAGTGGATTAAAGAACATATCACAAGTTCACCCTTGTTAAAACTGAAACTTTCAATCAATCAATATTCACCTTTCACTTCAAGCAATAGCAGAAAATCTATCAGCGACCTCAAAATATTAACCACAAGATGAGCAAATTAAGACAACAAGATGAGAATTAAGAGAACTCCAAATCTATACTGGTTCACTCCTCAAAAGAAAAGCTACATCCAATTTCTTCAAACCAAACCTTGGTTAGAGTTCCACTAAATCAAAATTTGTACTTTTACAAGCTTACAAGTGATCACCTTTATCAACCCTAGATAAAGAAATGAAATCTAAACCCCCTTCAGACTTCTAATGATCAAGAACTAGAGAACCTTGCTCTATTCTTCCCTCTAGAGAACACTACTCCAGAAAAGCTTTAAAGAATCTCTTTGATCTAAGAACTTACAAGAAACAAAGGTAAACAATCAAATCACAACAAGAGTTTAAGAGAGATACAACCTCATAATCCTCAGAATATGAGTGAGTGAATTTTACCAAACAAACTCAGGTTGAATGAATGCAATTCTTGGAATCAGTTTTCTTTGAAAAACTCTTGTCAAATCTTGTTCAAACCAACATGATCAATGATGCATGAATTCTGGGTTTTGAAACAAGATCAATGTAACTCAGAATATCTTTTCTCTTAATGTGAGATGTTTTTGAAAGTGATTGTAAATTCGCAAAATCAAGTTTTGTCCAAAACAAAAGACCCAACAACTTTTTATAGAAAATAGATGTAACTACATGTAATTGATTAATAATCCAAAATAATTGATTAAAGTGTTCTTAGCTCATTCTGGAAAAGATATATGAATAATGTAATCGATTAAATCGTCTTGTAATCAATTATCACAAACAGTCTCTGGTTTTAAACAAGCTAATGTAATCAATTACGATTGGATGGTAATCGATTAACCAAGGGAGACATATCCTGTGTTTTGTACTGTGTAATCGATTACCGTTTCCTTGTAATCGATTAATTAGTTCTTCATGGCTTAAGTAATAGATTACCAATGCTGGTAATTGATTGAGTTAGCGCACAATGTGATTTTCCAAAACTTAACCATGAGAAATTTGCTTCTCTATGCAAACATGAAAACCTTTATGCTTTTCACAAATCATGTATGCATGCAAATGATCATGTTTATGCAATGCAAGGGATCAAAAGATGAGGCTCTTAAACAACTTAAGAAATTACAAATGCCTTTAATTGAATGGCATGTAAAAAGCTAAAATCTATTTAAGACACATGGCTTCATCCTTGTGTGATCCTCTTCCAGCTCTCCCTGTCTCTAATGAAAGATAGGGCCTTGAAGCTTGAAGGCATGTGAGAAGAAAAACAATTTTTCAAGCGGAAACACAATACCACACAAGAATCATTCTTTAAGACATAGATGTTACCTTGTTTATATTCAAAATTGATGATCAAGGATAGGCTTGAAGATACAAGCCCTCTAATGTTGATCCACACCACTTCTTGTCAAGACTCAAGAACACTTCTTGAAGGCCACCAACAAACACCAATGGAGGCAAGCTAGGCGCACCAATGGAGAGGAAGAAGGTTAGGTTTCAAAGTGTTTTTACTTATCTAAGAGACTCACCAATAGATGATATTGGTGGCTGAATTTTCTGTCAAAACTCACATAAGGGCACTTGAAAGTGGAGGAAGGTTAATAGGGTTTTTCTCAAAAACTATTCGAGAACTATGATCACAAGTATATATTTGATAGAAGAGTTTGAGACATATTTTTTTAACCAAAAAATCTGAATATAAAGCATCCCACACACGAAGAAAAGATAGAGTTGTTGCATTTCAAAAATTGCCAACAACCTCCTAAGACCAAGTCAATTACTTGGGATTTATTTTGGTAAATGATAATCATATATCAGCCGTATGTAAGCCCCATAATCATCCCTCAAACTTCTTCCTAAAATCTAGGACATGATCATGATAAGATGCTAGTTGAATTCAAATTCAAATCTAGCTCTTATCTTCTCCTTTTGATATGAAACTAACTACTATAGATAATTCATATTTAAATTCAAATATTTAAATGTCATGACAATAAAGTGTTAGTGTGTGACCCATTTGGCCCAACATAGCTACTGACATAAATGAGTTTGGGCCCAACAAGGCCTCTACCCATTTAATGACAATACAGAGCACTAGCAATGCTTTGTTGCCCCAAAACTAGTTAGGTAAATGACAAGATCATCCTATTAAATCTATTTGGTTTCTGTATGTATTTCCTTTTGTCTCGGTTACCTTCCCATAAAATCTAGGGTAAGGAAACGTATCAGCCCTTGCGGTCTAGGGTAAGCTTTAATACGAAATAGGGAGTCTCCAATTTTACTGACTCTAAAGGCAAATCATCTCATGATTTCTTTTACTATGCATAGATTCCCGAGTCCCGTAAATGTCATCCCAATTTCTCCGGTTTACAGATAACTTAATCTCTCACAGAGATTTGACGAATTCCTTCAGCTAGTCACCCTAGACTCGTATTCTTTCAGGACATGCCCAAAGGTATACCTATGTGTCTCCATGTTTCAGGCAGACGAGATATACAATCAAAGCATGTCTTCTAGAACACAGTCTAGGTGAAAACTTCTGGTCTAAGGAAAGACAAACCCAAATAATAAGGGACTACTCTAATGATACTATCTGTGAGATTTCCTCATAGAGTCTCTTTGTGGGTCCGTTCAGTGCGAGCTATACCCTTATAGGTCCACCCACGACTTTAGCTAAGACATCTCCATGTCTGTAGCTCATGAGGTCTTTACCTTGTATCTGCATACAAGTAGATAAGCCGTACTAGTCTTACCCGAGATCGCTGATCCCCATTTTATGTGTCTCTAGACTAGGAACTTAAAATGTAGGAGTAGACATCTGGTATCCTTGAATCCTCATGATCGTGATCCCATCACTGATATTCAAGAGATACCTATTCTATTCCAATGGTTTTATCCACTTACTCATATATTAATAATGATATCGAGACAGAATATGAAACAAGGTAAAGAGCACTTATAATTTATTCATGACAATATGAAAAGTACATGTACGTCCTAATCTAATTAAAAGATTGTCTCTAGGACATCCATATACTAACAATCTCCCACTTGGCCTAGAGCTAATCAGACCTAAGTCGTAAACCCAAAGCCTTATAATGACTATCATGTTTTCTCTGAGAAACAGCCTTTGTCAGAGAGTCAGCTAGGTTATCATCTGTGGGAATATAATTCATCTTTAAATCCATCCTATCAATGATATCTCTAATCAGGTGATATTTGCTGTAACACCCCGTAGGCCTCCGGTGCGTTATCAATAATAATATCAGTTTAGCGCTTAAAACATAAATTCAAACCTCAGCGGAAGCACATAATCGCTTTTCTTGATTCATCATGTATGGAATAAAACATATAACAAACAACTCACATACAAGGCATATATTTCTCACACCCCTGCTGATCCAGTTTTTCATAACATACATCATAAAGACAGGTAGCTAAAAGACTTAGGCAGATTATCAAATATACAACATATATACTTAGGAGGAAATTCTCATACACATATCAGAATGAGTTCTGTACATACATATACATCAGAGTCTTAACCCCACTGGGTGATACAAAAGAATATCTGCCCTCATTGAGGGTATACAGAACTGTACATATATCAGGTGTACACATACACCATCCCTTATCAAGGGTACAAAATATAATCAAAGCAAATCTGAGCCTTCAAGCTCCATCTGCTGCTTCTCAGTCAAGCAGAAACGTCTCTACTCGGGCCTCCTGCCCCGAGACTGCTCTCTTCGTCCAGAAGAGTCACCTGAAATCATAAATCCCCACACGGGGTGAGATAACACATCTCAGTAAGCTCAGGGTCCATGGGAGATCATCCCCACACTGGCCCACAGATTCACAATACACACATCAGGAAAACATATCAAACATGGCCCACTGGCCTGGCCCTCATCATATCATGATCATCATCATCATATTCTCAACATATCATACAGATGGCAGAGCTCCTCAATGCCTGGCGGAGCTCTTCAACGCCTGAATACATGGCAGAGCTCCTCAATGCCTGTATTCATCTATTGGCCAACAGATATATCTCAATCACAACATACATTCATCCAATACAGATGCACACAATATCAATATAAGCAATGCAACAGCCAATGCATGCATCATGAATCATGACCAACACTCCCCAGGAGTGTGGTGTGCAACCAAAATGGGAATTCATCCCCAGGGACACTGAACTTACCTGACAAAGGATCACTCTGCAGTTCCTTCCCTGGTCTGTGGCTCCCGCCACCAATAATCTCACAATCATGGCCTAATCAAGGCACATGCAATTTCATATCAAAATCAAGCCAACCGGCATTCCAACACAGAACATATCATATCAGAATTCCCCTATCCTAGGGTTCAACCAAGTCTAGCCCATACTAGGCTACTCATAGACCCTTTCAAGGTCTACCAAGGCTGCATACAAAGCATCTGAGTCATCACAGACTCAATGCACAACACTTACCAACACATAATCTCACAACAGCCTCATCACTCAAATATCACTGGAATAGTCAAAGCCTCAACCAAAGCCCCATTCCATTAGCCTCTCAGGCTCAACATAAGCATAAGCAAGGCTCTGACATGGCTTCACAACTATAAGTGACTTATCACACAAGTCACATACACAAGCCACAGAGCCAAGATTCAAAGTTATTAAATTCAAAAACTGAAAGCCAATCCTTCATCACTACCATACCCTGAGCAAGTATCTCTATAGGACCCTGGGCTAATTCTAGCCCCAGCTCAGTGTGGGTCACAATATTCAGAAAACCCCAAAATCCAAAAACAACTGGAGAAACTTGAGTTTCTTACCTCAGTGGCGACTAAAAAGACCTCAGGACAGCTTCCACAAGCTCTGGTATCCGTTTCAAGTCTTGAATCTCCGCCACTCTCAAGTTCTCTGAGCTTTTCCTTCAGAAGCACTTTTCACTCAATTGGGGTTTTCAGAAGAGGAAATGAAGGATTATAGCTTTCCAAGTGATTTCTCAATATTAAAGGTCTTTGGGAGGTGTTTAGGCTAAGAAACTAGGTCCTAGGAAGCTTGGGCACTCCAACAATGGAGGTTTGGGTGTGGGGAGGAAGAAGAAGAGGTTTCTTCCTCAGCAAAACGCGATTTGCCCTTAAATACTCAGCCTGCCCGTGGTCTGGTGCGATCTGCACCACATCTGGCGCGATCCGCGCCACAATGTCAGTGATCTGGCGCCAACAGCGCCATCCCCATGCCAACAGCGTCAACTTCCCGAACCTGTGGCGCCATCCGCGCCAACTCCCTCGACCAATTGGCACTATCAGCGTTGCTCCTGGCGCTGACTGCGTGGAAAACAAAAGGAATTGGGTTTTCCAGGGCACTTCTGGCACGACCCGCGTGGCCCTTGGCGCTACCCGTACCAACCTCTCGACCTAAAGACGCTACTAGCGCCATCACCACGCCATCAGCGTGAACTGGTCGAATGTGTGGCGCTACCCGCGCCACCTTGGCGCTCCTGGCGCCACAGCTGGTGGGTCTGGCGCCATCAGCGCCAACCCTGGCGTGACTCGCGCCTCACCTAAAACCAGGTTTTCTAAATAAGAAACCTGATGCCAAGAATGAGGGTCCTTACATCTGCGAAGTACGTGCTTAGATCTATGATGAGACCTAGGTTCCTTTGACTGCGTAATGGCCCGAGTGTTGTCACAATACAACTGTATGGGCTCATCCACGCTTGGAACCACCCGTAGTTCATATATGAACTTCTTGATCCAGACGGCCTCCTTGGCTGCCTCTGAAGTGGCTATGTAGTCAGCTTCTGTCATAGAATCTGCTGTAGTCTCCTGCTTGGAACTCTTCCAAGATACTGCCCCACCATTTAAGGTGAATATGAACCCTGACTGTGACTTGCAGTCATCTTTGTCACTCTGAAAGTTGGCGTCAGTGAAACCTTTCACTGAAAGCTCATCTACCCCACCATAGACCAGAAACGCATCCTTAGTTCTTCTCAAGTACTTAAGGATGGTCTTGACTACTGTCCAGTGACCCTCTCCAGGGTCTGACTGGTATTTGCTCATACTGCTCAAAGCATATGAGACATCTGGTCTTGTACATTATGGCATACATGATGGACCCAATAGTCGAAGCGTATGGAATTCCACTCATGCGGTCTTTCTCAGGCTGTGATTTAGGACACATAGCCTTGGAAAGATGTACCCCATGACTGACGGGAAGAAAACCCCTTTTGGACCCTTCCATGCTAAACCTTCTTAGCATCTTGTCAATATACGTGGATTGAGATAATCCCAGCAGCCTTTTAGATCTATCTCTATAGATCTTTATACCAAGTATAAAGGCCGCTTCTCCCAAATCCTTCATGGTAAAGCTTTCTGAAAGCCAGTCTTTAGTTGTTTGTAACGTGGGGATGTCATTTCCTATTAGTAGTATGTCGTCTACATAGAGTACTAAGAAAACAACATTGCTCCCACTATCCTTCTTGTAAACACAAGGTTCATCCTTGTTCTTGATCAATTCGTTACTCCTAATGATTTCATCAAAACGAATATTCCAACTTCGTGATGCTTGCTTTAACCCATATATCGACCTCTGCAGCTTGCATACCATATGTTCTTGGCCTTTGGATTCAAAACCTTTAGGTTGTGTCATGTACACTTCCTCCTTCAAGAATCCATTCAAGAAGGCAGTCTTGACATCCATTTGCCAAATCTCATAGTCGTGATATGCTGCTATTGTAACAACGCTTCTACTTCGCTTTTTATTATGTATTTATTTTTATTTGCTAAATTTTTTTCTCGAAAAAACGGAAAGAATGAAAGTCCAGATGAACCTTGGTTAATTTTCAAAACGAAATAAAAAAGAATGAAGGTTCCAATGAAAATTCCGTTGATTTTTTAAAAACAGGTTTAGAAAATATAAGTGCCGTATGC
>PYAF01000994.1:33612-47712 GCA_007407185.1 Glycine tomentella
TGGTCTGTATTTTATTATGGATGACTGTATCACGGACTGTTATAAGTACTTATGCTTGAATAACTTTGACTGTGAATTATGTTAAAATTAGTTTAACATAGCAAACCGACTAGAATGATATTTTACGTCACTAGATCTCGCGAAAAAAATTTTCGTAATTATAAAAGCGTAAACGATTAAATATGATACAACGTAATAGACCAAAAATAATAAATTAAAAACGAAGTCGTTATACCCACAACACAATATTTCAAGTCTTAGTGGTTAAGGTATTGATCCATAATAATGCTAGGCCACAAAACCCAGCTTCAAGCTTCCCAAAACACTTGAAAACCCTCATCTATACCATACAATAAGTATATCTCTAACATCTTAGTGTATCTACCAAGATCAAGACACCTTGAAAACTTCTTTCCCTCCCCTTCCCTTAAGATCAACTCCAATTCGCAAACTCATACTTTTAAACCTCTATTCTCAACCAACTCAAGGGTACAAACTCATAACCTCACAATGTGGAGTATAAGGATAGATAAAACAACATGAATAATATTTCTAGAAACTTGAAATTTGGAGAGAAAGTCATCTTGACCCAGTCTTGAGTGTGCACCCTCACAACTCTATCAAGATTTTCTTTCTTCTTTAAAACATTCACCTTTTTTAGAAGCAATAATGATAGAATAAATGACTTGTTTCTATGGATCAAATGACTCAAACCGAGGTTGAAGAAAATTTATCCATAAGGCAACAATTGCTTAAAACTATTTTCAATCAATTAAGTGCCACATAAGATGTAATCTCAAAAAGAAGTTCTCACCACTTCATAATTTGTAAAAGAATAGCATTGGTAAGGAACTTACATGAAATCAAATGACTTTTGTGAGTACAAAGAGAAATTATTTACAAGAGCGCTAGACTACTCAAAGTAGGCTACCTAGAACATGCCAAATTGAACTATTTTCTCAAAAAGGTAGTTATATAAAGTATCCAACATCACGACACGACTTGAAAGAGAGTAAAATGCTCAAGGCATTTACCCATAAGGAACCAAGACAACTGTATAACAAAGAGAGACAACTCATTAACAAGATATGAACTCCCATATCACACTAAACTTATTATCCAATTATAGATGGAAAGATCTTAAGGATTTCTTAAGGTAAGGCCTGGTCTAAGGAAATAATCTTGTCTCTTAGCTTTGCGATCTCTAGTTAATCTCCTACTACTATGGCAAATCCACGGGAATACTAACATATCTTTAAGATGTCAACATTTTACATCTTACACCACTACCCATAGACAATCTAATTTTACATCTTACACCACTACCCACGCATAATCGATGAAAAATCACACGACATACAATATTCCAATTTATAGCTGCCTTCACCAATTGAAGATACAAAAACAAGCATCACAAACATTTACCACCTTACATCATTGTCTTTGATAAATAATGTAAGGATACATAACACACACCATTTATCCTTCACCATTGCCAATAATAGTCAACACATGAACAAATAGTTCAACCACTTCATCCTACATTGTCATTAAAGAATAGTCAATGCAGAGTCATACAACATCAAACAATTCATTTGTCCTATCGTCAAGCGACAGTCAACCCAGTCACACATAACACAAGAAATGGTTAAGTCCACAACTTAGTCTTGGTAGAACGATATTCTCTGATACCACTAATGTAACACCCTAATTCTGGGTTTACATATAATCAATATTTAAAATTATTTTAATTTGATAAACGTGTTACTTCCATTTAATTGAGTAAATAAGGTGAAGTTAAGAAAATGAAAGTTTTATAATTTTTTTAAAAAAATTATTGATTAGTTTTGAAAGTTGGTACCATGTAGAAAATAAACTTGTCATTTAAATTTTCAAGAAGGAAAGCGTAGTGTTGTTTTTGGTTTTTTCAACTTTTAGGGTAGCAGAATTTCTTATAGGTAGATGCGCGTGATGCATCTGGCAGAGATGATAGGTGATGCATCTGGCAGAGATGATAGGTCTCAGGGCGGAAGGCCCCAGTAGGGACAGACTCTATGTAGCTGCTTGGCAGTATTTTAAGAGCACTATGGTTCACTACTTTTGTATTTGATGTTATTTTGTACCAATGCAAAGGAAGATGCACGTGTATATATAAATTTATGTTTTGGATTCTATATGGATTGTGATATATAGACACCGTATATTTTGTACCCTCTTATGAGGATATGATCTGTGAGATCATGGCACAATGTGCCTATTCTTTTGTATAGTCACATTGTTTTGATGATGTATATATAGATACATGTGGCTATGATTCTCCTGTTATATATGTATGGACATGATTGTCTTTACCTGTCGTTCTTTATGTTATCTGGATTGTATAGGCTTGTGGTGGTGCCTTGACATTCGTATATGTAATAGCGGATACTATCATACATAATGAATCAGGAATATGGTTTTGAAAGGAAATGATGATGACATCATGTTTTTCTTTTAAGTGCTCCCGTTGGTTTTAATTAATTAATTACTACGCTAATCTGATTATGTAATTGTTAATACACCAGATGCATATGGGGTGTTACAGCATCAGAGTGACAACTTTGCATAGTTGGACATCTTTTGTTCCTTCATAATTGATGCTTAGAGAGTCTAAATCTCTTTAGTTGTCTTTAATCTGCATATCTTGTTATACTTCTTTCTAGAAAGAGTGCATGTTAGTGTATAACGAGCTTTTGTATTTAGCTCCATTATAGCCAGATCTTCACTTGTCCATTATGCTTCAAGTTTAAGCATGGGTATATCTCCATTTGTGATTATCAACTAGAGCTTGTAGTGATTGAACTTGATGTACATCTTCATTCTATCTTTCAAGTATGGGTAGTCCTCTACTATAAAGCTTGGTGGTCTTGTGAAAGATTGATAAGTGCCACATTTCAGTAAAACTAGGACTACAATATGGCACTTATCTGTTATTTTAATTGATTTAGTCACAAAATAACCCTAGAAACCTAGTCAAATGATGATTATGTAAAGGTAAGTTATGCTTTTATGTTTTGAAAAGATTTCGTCCAAATAATTGGTTCAATTTTGCTAGGTCTGAAGGTTACGGAAGAACCAAGCATGCGAAACTAGGAGCATAGGGTGAACTAAGCAAAGGAAGAAGCCTCAAACAGCAAACCAGGCCCATCTGACACCAAGGCCCATCAATTTCTTCACCATTAAGCTATTAGCTCGCCTAGGCGGCCAATATGTGCCTATTTCACTCGCCTGGGCGAGTTCAAGTTCCAAGGAAACCGCCTTAGCTTGCCCAGGCGCCTGGTTTGTGAAGGTTTTGGTGGCCTGGGTGACCAGACCAAGCAGTAGGCCATTTCCTATAAATAGGGGATGAAATTTTGGAGCTGAGACATCAATTCTTCACTTCTTTTCTCTCCAAGGCAGCAGCTTAGTCTTGTTTCTTATTTTCCTAGTTTCTAAGTGAGTGTAGAACTTAGGGAAGTGAGGCAGAGTGAATTGTGTAAGGAGATTCTGCCGAAGAGAGGGTCGATGACGAGCTTAGTCGGTGATTCTCTCGAGGAGGTTCTGCCCATGTTCGCTTATACTTCCCTAAGGATTGGACGTACTCTTCTTATCCCTATGCTCTTTTAATTATTTATGCATTGTTCTATTACTTGTTGGTGATTTTATTCCACGCTTAATGCTTGATTCTAATTAACCATTAGTTTCATGAAATCAACCCTAAAGGCGACTGGAAAGTAAATTTAGGGTTTGAACTGAATTTAATCACTCGTTATGTTACATTGCTAGGAATAGGGCTTAATGTTTCGATCGCATTAAACACGTGATTAAGTTCTTAATGCTTGGGTATGTAATTAAATATGCGAGGGATCGATATTTAGTAAAAATATCCATAGGACCGTAATTGCGAGGAATCGAATTAGGGTTACTTAGACGTGTGCGGGAATAAGAATAGAACATGCATAGGTAAAATCAATTAAAAGGGATAAGCAAGACGAAATCCAATCCTACATTTACTTGACTTTTGACTTGTATCCGTTTATTTATTTCCCGTAATCGTTTATTTGTTTTCCGTTATCTTTATTTTACATTTTCCGCAACAACAACAACAAATGAATCTTCGCTCTTTCTCATCTGTACATAACTACTAAACTGTTAATTTTAAATCAACCAACGTAAACCCAAATCCCTGTGGAGATGAACTTTTATAAATTTGAAACTTACAGCGATAAAACGGTACGCTTGCCGTGTGGTTTAAATTCCTAACAAGTTTCTGGCGCCGTTGCCGGGGATTTGGCTTGTTTACTTAAGTTGTTTTTAAATTTCAGTTTAGTATTTTCTTGTTCTTTATTTTCTGTTTGTGTATATATTTTCTTTGTTATTTTAAGAAACCTCTGTGCTTAACAAGAATCTTGTAGTTTCTTTCTTTTCTCTTTATGCGAGATAAGTCTGCAGATAAGCCTCATTTTGATCCTGAAATCTCCAAAACCGAAAGGAAGAACAAAAAGAAAAAGAAACAAGAAACTAACAAGCACACTGAGGGAACTTCGTCTATTGATCCTTCCTCACCAGAGATAAAAGACAATATGGCTAATCAAGGGGGAGAAGAAGATAGACAACCACCAAGGAGGACACTTGGAGACTATGCTTATCAACAAGGGCCCAAGCATTATAATAGCATAGTCTTCCCTCTATTTCACAACAAAGTTGTAGAATTGAAGCCTGCACTACTTAGCCTCATTGGCTCGCATCCTTTCGCCGGATTAGACCATGAAGACCCTTATACGCATCTATCCACTTTCATGGAGCTGTGTAGCACGATGGGAGCACCGGACGAGGATGCAGAAGCTATCTACCTTAGAGCTTTTCCTTTCTCTTTAACAGGTAAAGCAAAAACTTGGCTTCAATCACAACCCAACAAGAGTCTAAGCACGTGGGAAGACTTGGAGTAGAAATTCATTGTTAGATTCTTTCCTCCTTCGAGATTTATCAGTGCAAAATCCGTCATTGCCACTTTCGCTCAAGGAGTAGATGAACCTCTCTGTGAGACTTGGGAAAGATTTAAATCACTATTGAGGAGATGCCCGAACCACAATTTTGATGACGCCGCTCAGTTGCATATCTTTTACAGTGGTTTGAGGCCTCAAACCAAGATGATCTTAGATGCTTCAGCTGGGGGAACCATGATGTCGAAAAGTCCCAAGGATGCAATAGTAATCATCGACTCAATAGCTGCAAGTGATTATCAGTCTCACCATGATAGGTCACCCATTCAGAGGAAAGGCGTACTAGAGCTTGACACTCAGAGTGCTATCTTAGCTCAAAATAAGCTCTTGACTCAGCAAATAGAGGCCTTAACAAAGCAAACAGGCCAAATTCCTCAACTTCAGCAAGGAAGCTCACAAAAATCTCATTCAGCCCATCAAGTTAAAATTCTGAGATGTGATTTTTGTGGAGGAGACCATCAGAATGGCCATTGCACGATACCCGGTGATTTTCCACAAGAAGAAGAAGCGCACTACATGCAAAATCAGTCAAGACCTCAAAATTATCAAGGAAATTACCAAGGATATCGCGGTGGTCCAGGTTCTAATCAACCTTACAATTGGAGACAAAATAATAATGCTTATGTGCTCACTAACCCTCCTTTTGTAGGTCCTCCTAACAATTCCTTGGCTAATTCTTCTAATTCTTTTTCAGGTCCTTCAAATAGAAATCCACCACAACAAGCTCAGTCCGATAGATTGACAAAGATGGAAGACACCTTGACACAATTCATGCAAATGTCCATCAGCAATCAAAAGAACACTGAAGCTTCTATCAAGAATTTAGAAGATCAAGTAGGGCAGCTTGCAAAGCAGTTAGCTGACAATGGAGGTGGATCTTTCTCAGCAAATACCCAAGTCAATCCCAAGGAGCAGTGTAAAGCAATTATCACTAGAAGGGGTACTGTAGTGGATAGAAATGATGAGGAAGAAAAGAAAAATTAAGGAAATGTTGAGAAAAATGATGAGTTAGAAAAAGAAAGTGAAAAAGAAAAAGAAGATGATGAACCTAATGAGAAAATTGAGAGAAAAGTAGTAAGTGAGGATAAAAAGAAAAAGAGTGACAAAGGCAAGGCAGCCTTAACCCCACCACCAGTCCAACATATGCCATATCCACATGCTCCATCCAAGAAGTCAAAGGAAAGGGAATACAAACGTTTCCTTGACATCTTCAAGCAGTTACAAATAAACATTTCTTTTGCTGAGGCGTTGGAGCAGATGCCAACATATGCCAAGTTCATGAAGGATCTCCTAACTAAGAAGAGAAGATACACTGATGAGGAGACCATAGAGCTGGATGCAGGATGCAGTGCCATCATCCAAAAGACTCTCCCAGAAAAATCTCGAGATCCAGGTGCAAGCATCAACCTCATACCATTATCCATGGTTAAGAGGATAGGACAGGTTGTTATTAAGCCTACCAGGATGACGTTGCAGTTAGCTGATAGATCAATCAAGCATCCATATGGTGTTATTGAAGATGTATTGGTAAAAGTCGACAAATTCTTCTTCCCAGTCGACTTTGTAGTTATGGACATGGATGAAGACAGTGAAGTTCCATTGATTCTTGGTAGACCTTTTATGAAGACTGCCAAGGTGCTGATTGATGTTGATAAGGGAAAGCTCACTGTCAGAGTTCATGATGATGAAGTTCAGTTTAATGTTCTTGAAGCCATCAAGCACCCAGTAGATAAGAAAGAATGTTTTAGAGTTGATGTTCATGACGGAGTTATTTTCGACTCTAGAAGATTCTTCCACAAGAAAGATGGGTTAGAGAAAGCATTAACTGAAACTCAAGAAGAAGATGAAGATAGCAACACCTCTGAGTATCTTCATCAATTAAACACCTGCAAAGAAATTCCTGTTCATCACAACATATTTGAAGAATTGAAGGAAGAAAAGAAGGGAGAAGAACCAAAGCTGAAACTTAAGGTACTTCCTTCACATTTAAAATATATTTTTCTAGCAGGAAATTCTTAGAAACTAGTGATTATCAATGCAAATCTTTCTGAGGATGAAGAAAAGAAGTTGGTGAAAGTCTTACAACAAAACAGCAAGGCGATTGGTTGGACCTTGTCAGACATAACAGGTATAAGTCCGTCATATTGCATGCATAAAATTTTAATGGAAAAAGACTTTAAACCTGTTGCACAACCACAAAGACGTCTGAATCCAACCATGAAGGAGGTAGTAAGAAAAGAAGTAGTTAAGCTGTTAGAAGCAGGCATGATCTACCTGATATCAGATAGCCAATGGGTAAGCCCTATTCAAGTGGTGCCGAAGAAGGGTGGTATGACAGTCATTAAGAACGATAAAGATGAGCTGATTCCTACACGTACTGTCACTGGATGGCGGATGTGCATTGACTATAGGAAACTAAACAACGCCACCTGGAAAGATCATTTTCCTTTACCCTTCATGGATCAAATGCTAGAGAGGCTAGCAGGTAAGAAATTTTATTATTTTCTTGATGGATATTCTGGATATAACCAAATCTGTGTTGATCCACAAGACCAAGAGAAAACTGCATTTACTTGCCACTTTGGTATTTTTGCATGTAGAAAGATGTTGTTTGGTTTATGCAATACTCCTACTACTTTCCAACGATGCATGTTTTCCATCTTTTCTGATTTAGTTGAGAAAAGCATTGAAATATTCATGGATGATTTCTCAGTTTTTGGTACTTCTTTTGATACATGTCTGTCTAACCTTGATACTGTTTTGAAAAGTTGTATTGAAACTAACCTTGTGCTTAATTGGGAGAAGTGTCACTTTATGGTGATTGAAGGTATTGTATTAGGTCACAAGATTTCTATGCAGGGTGTTGAGGTAGACAAGGCTAAAGTGGACGTCATAGAAAAATTGCCTCCACCAAGCAACGTCAAAGCCGTTCGAAGCTTTCTGGGACATGCAGGATTTTATCGACGGTTTATTCAGGATTTCTCAAAAATTGCTAAACCACTTAGCAATCTTTTGAATAAAGATGTCCCATACTTTTGAAACTTTGAAACAAAAACTAGTTTCCGCACCAGTAATCACTGCACCAAATTGGAATCTTGATTTTGAAATTATGTGTGATGCAAGTGATTACGCAGTGGGAGCAGTTTTGGGTCAAAGGAAAAATAAAATTTTTCATGTCATACACTATGCAAGCAAGGTTTTCAATGATCTTAAATTAATTATGCAACCACTGAAAAAGAATTGCTTGCCATAGTGTATGCCTTAGAAAAATTTAGATCATTTCACATTGGATCAAAGGTGGTAATTTACACGGATCATGCCGCAATCAAGTATTTGTTGGTTAAAACTGATTCTAAACCTCATCTTATCCGATGGATTCTATTATTGCATGAATTTGATTTAGAGATCAAGGATAAGAAAGGGTGTGAGAATTATGCGACTGATCATCTGTCTAGACTCACCAATGAAGCCACCCCAGATCCAGAAATTCGAGAAGAATTCCCCGATGAGAAACTCCTACATATTTCAGAAAGGCCATGGTTTACAGAGATGGCTAATTTCAAGGCAGTTGGTGCAATTCCGGAAGATTATTCTTGGCACCAAAGGAGGAAGTTTCTCAGTGATGCTAAGTACTTTGTATGGGACGATCCTTACCTCTTCAAAATAGGTGCAGATAACCTTTTGAGAAGATGTGTGACCCAAGAAGAGGCAAGGAACATTCTCTGGCACTGTCACAATTCACCATATGGAGGGCACTATAATGGAGAAAGAACTACTGCAAAGATTCTGCAAGCAGGTTTCTATTGGCCGACACTGTTTAAAGATGCCCATGATTATGTACAGAGATGTGATAGCTGCTAAAGGACCAGAGGAATATCTAGAAGGAATGAAATGCCCTTACAAAATATCTTAGAAGTTGAAGCTTTTGACTGCTGGGGAATTGATTTCATGGGTCCATTTCCATCTTCATACTCCAATGAATACATCTTGCTAGCAGTGGACTATGTGACGAAATGGGTTGAAGCAATAGCTGTGCAAAAAGCCGATTCAAAAACAGTTATCCGCTTCTTGAAGAGAAATATTTTTGCTAGATTTGGAACACCACGTGTTGTCATCAGTGACGGAGGATCCCATTTCTGCAATGCTCAACTTCATAAAGTCCTTTAGCACTATGGTGTTCGTCATAAAGTAGCTTCTCCATATCATCCACAAACCAATGGGCAAGCTGAGGTTTCCAACAGAGAAATTAAAAGAATTCTAGAGAAGACAGTTGCCCAGTCACGTAAGGATTGGTCTCAGAAACTTGATGAAGCTCTTTGGGCATACCAGACAGCTTTCAAAGCACCCACTGGGCTCACTCCGTTTCAGTTAGTTTATGGCAAATACTGCCATCTACCGGTAAAGTTGGAGCATAAAGCTTTCTGGGCCTTAAAATTCTTTAATTTTGATACTAACCTTGTAGGTGAACAAAGGAAGCTACAATTACAGCAATTGGAAGAAATGAGGCTCTCAACTTATGAGAATTCAAAGCTTTATAAAGAAAAAGTTAAATTTTATCATGATAAGAAGCTTGTGAAAAGAAATTTTCATCCTGGACAAAATGTTTTGTTATTTAACTCTCGATTAAGATTGTTTCCAGGAAAGCTGAAGTCTAAATGGTCCGGACCTTTCATTGTGAAGGAAGTCATGTCACATGGAGCTGTGACACTCGAAGACCCCAGTACAAAAAGGACTTGGACTATCAATGGAAGCAGGCTCAAACCATATTTAGGTGGTGAATTTGAAAGGCTCACCACAATAATACAACTTCAAGATGTCTGAGCTGCTATGCGTCCAGCTAATACGACGTAAAAGAAGCGCTTCTAGGAGGCAACCTAGTCAGGTATGCTTTTAAAATCTTTTCTTATATTTTTAATAAATATGTAGGTATATATATTTCTAAAAATAATGAATATAGGATAGAATATAACATGGTATAGTACTCTTTTTTTTAAAAAAAATGGTTCATTAACTCGCCCAGGCAAGTGAAGCTAGGCCATTTTGGCCGCTTGGGCGAGCCTACACGCAACAGCCTAGGTATAAGCTTTTATTTGGTGAGTTGTTTCATTCCTTTCACTTTTATCATTTCCCTTGGCTGTCCATTTCTTCTCCCCTATTCATCTAACTCGCCTAAGCAGCTATGCACCTTCAATCTCATTCATTTTCCTTGCTTTTTGATCACAAGTAAGTACCTCTCTACATCTACTAAAATTCTAAGTCTTGTTCTTCTTTTGTAGGCTAGTATGATGGTATGTAGTGACCTTTTTGCCTTCATTTTACACAAAAACTTAACTTAGGTTTTACATTTAATTGCATATGGTTTGTTATGTTTTGAGTACTTGGCTGTACATACGTGCAATTGGTCACCCTTATCTCTCATTTCTTTGAAATTTTTGGTATAGCTATGTGTCACACTAACAATTTCAAGGTCCACAACTTAATGCACACAAGGTGTTTGTTATTTTGCCACCATGAAATTAGCTTTCATAATGCATATTTATGGTTCACAAAACTGGTCCTAAACACATTCACATGTCACATTAATCATAATTTAGGCCACAACATGTAATGAAACCATCAATATGTGCATTTTATGTGAAATACATAGCCTTTTGTTTTGACATAATGAAACACTTAATTGGCCAAGGCCATGGTTTGTAAAATTCCAGCACTTAGTTTTGTGTCTTAAACATGATTGTATTGTAAATATCAAAGACAGCATGAAGATTGAATTACATGATTTACCTTGTGCATTAAAAATGGAAGAATTTTGTGGAAAAAATTGATGTCACAATGACTGCCATGTCTTGAATTTGTCTTGCATCTTGCTTATTAAAAATGCTGAAATTGTTTTTGAGTGAATATTTCAGATTTAATCCAATGGCCCCAAAGAAACTCCAACATAAAAGAGCTAGAAATGAAGGGACGAGTGCACCTCCACAAGAGGACTTTATTTATAATGAACAAAGGTTTAGGAGCAAGGAACACCAACTCCGCTTCGAAGCCATACAAAAC
Organism: Glycine tomentella; assembly: GCA_007407185.1. Lineage (NCBI taxonomy): Eukaryota > Viridiplantae > Streptophyta > Magnoliopsida > Fabales > Fabaceae > Glycine > Glycine tomentella. The sequence goes on from PYAF01000994.1 coordinate 44,688, forward strand.
TGGTCCTTTCTCAAAGAGAGAAGAGTTCAATTGTTTAATGAAGAATATACTGAATTCGCAGATGAACTCAATAGAAGAAAGTGGAGACCACTAGCCATTCCCTTACAAAAGTTTGATCCCGAGATTGTTTTGGAGTTTTATGCCAATGCGTGGCCACTAGAGGGAGCCCTGTATGACAAGAGGTCGTTTGTCAGAGGACAATGGATCCCCTATGACTCAGATGCTATAACCAATTTCTAGGGAATCCACTTGTCCTCCCTGAAGGTCACCTCTGCGAGTACATAGAGATTAGAAATGATTTTAATGAAGAAGCCATGCAACAACTTCTTTGCATTCCAGGTACTGATTTTGCTCACGGTATCACAGGTAATCGGGTAAGAGTAATGAGAAATAACATGACCACCATTACCCAGATATGGATGACCTTTGTGCTATGCAACATCTTACCCAGTGACCACAACTCCGATCTACCCATGAGTAAGTGTCAACTGGTTTATAGTATATTAACACAACTTAGCATAGATGTGGCTCAGATTATTTCCGATGCCATTCATCAATTTGTTATCTTAGAGCCAACTAGGCATCCTCTAAACCCCGAGCGAACAAATAGGGCTCTTGGATTCCCCGCACTCATTACTGGATTATGTCAGTTCTATGGAATCCAAGTCCACCCCTCTAGAACTATCCGCCCTCCTATTAATCGTGCTTTTATTGAGAAATATTGTTTAGCTAGACAGGTAGAGCAGTAGCCCACTACTGAGCCAGCTTCTTTGGAGTCTATCTTTGCCCACATGCAGAGACTGGAGCTTCAGATGCATACCTACATGCAGCATATAGTGGACCAGCAAGCTGCAAACTTCAGAGATCAGATGCAGCTAAACGAGAGTTTCTACAACTATACACTACATCAGCACCAACAGGATCCGAACCCGTTCCCCTGGCCTACTCCGGATCAGTTCAGAGCACATGTGGCATGGCCTGGGGACAGGCCTATTTCTCAGGAGGAGGTGGGGGGCTCCATAGCCCAATAGGACCCTGCAGCTGAAGAACCTGCAGTAGAAGGAGGAGAGGCGGCGGATGATGTAGAGCAAGACTTGGCAACATATTTGACGGATCTCCAAAATTTGTGACACTCTTTTTAATTCATTTATCGCTTTCTTTATGGTTTTTTTTTATATATACTTGCATACTTTGGTTTATGCACTTGCACTTTTATGGGTACTTTTTATTATGTGTTTTTGTTATGTGAAATGCCGTAATTATGTTACTTTTTGTTGCATATAGCTTATGTTGGAGCGGTGCACAGATAGACAATATTTTTGGGAATGTGCACTAGAAAAATATCTTTTTGATAAAGTTACACTTTTTGCATATAACATAATTTTGTAAATAAAATAGTAACTTAGGACAAATTTTTTTGGGTAAAAATAGAAAATTTTTCTTGATATATGGTGTTTTGAAAAGAATCAACTGAAAATATTTTGAAACTTCTTTAACTTCTTTTAAAAGATCAGAACCACAAAAATGAAGTTTTTGTAGGAAACCTTGAGAAATGAAAAACAAGAATAAATGGTCTTTTCAGAAAAATTAAAATCAAGGTAAAAAGTCTTTTTGCATGGATATTGATAAATAACTTCAGTTGGAAACAAATGATTTGGTTGAAAACATGAAAACAGACCTTAAGCCCAAGTGAGTGTGTGCATCTAAACAGACATTATACACAGAGAGATCTCACTGGTATAATCTATAGTATTTTTTGCATGAATTTCTAATTGTCATGAGCATATGATTCATGGATATGATTTAGGCCATCTTTCTTTTTGAACACATTATAAGCCACTAGCCAAAAAGCTATCCCAAATATATCAAATGAATTATCCTTTGAAAACCCCTTTGAGCCCAAACAGTAATATTTTCTTGAAACCCTAACCTAGGATAGGAATTCCATACCCTACCTAAAGGTTAGGAGAGCAAAAGGGGAATATTTGTGATGGAAGATTTCTTGTGGATAGTTAGGTTATGTTATGAAAAGAATTTTTGTAGTGGTTATATGCTATCATGTGAAAAAGAAAAAGAAAAGAAAAAGAAAAAAAATAATAAAAAGAAAAAGTAAATAAAAAATCCTTGAAAAAGAAAAGTTGGTTTAAAATGATAAAAATAAGATGTCTTGGAAAAAGAAAAGGAATAGGAAGTGAAAGATCTAATTGTCTATATTTCAAGTTTGCTCTCCTAGTCCTAAGGTCTTTTGAATATCCAGAAAAACCAAGATTTCTTTCTAGCCAAAGCCCAACCATAAAAGACCTAATGATCCATGATGAATATGTATTATGATTTGATAGGAAATAAACTGCAAATTTTACCGATGATATATCAGTGATGGATGTGAGAGTAAACACTTACCTTTGGGAGAATTAAACACTTTTTGAGAAGTTTTCCTCTGTTTGATATCAGTCAAATGTTTCCTCTGAGGTCTTTTTGAAATGAAGTGTAAATTTGACTTTAAACCTTGTAATATCTGGAATTTTTAAACATATGATTAAGCATGTGTTAAGCTTAGGATTAAGCTTATGATGGAGGAAATATAATTAGGCCTTGGAATCCTTTGAAAGGAGGCTTAAAGGCTTGAGAAAGAGTTGAAATAGGCTGTTCTGGCCTTCAGCGCGAACCGCGTGAAGTGCGGCGCGATCCGCGCCAGATGCATAAAACATGCCAATGCTGTCTGCCATCCCGCGCTAGTAGCGTGAGTACGGCGCTAGTAGCGTGGGAAGAGCTCTAGAAAACCATGTTTTCTTCTGGAGTTCCACGCCAGTAGCGTGGACGTCCACGCTGTAACGCCTCTCATGACTCTCTCGTGCTCGATTGATTTTAATTAAAATTATGTGTCCACTTTGTATTAGAATGATTTTAGTTATAAATTTTTCTCGAAAAATTCTTTTCTTCCTTACTTCAAATGATTGATTTGTAGCATAAACTATTTGTCCTCACCACGGTACAATTATTACAATCCATAATACAGTCCATATTA
>PYAF01000994.1:56629-68092 GCA_007407185.1 Glycine tomentella
GCACTGTTTCTCATTTAGGATTTAATTGGACCGATAATTCAGATTTTAATTAATTTGGATTATTTTAAGTTTAATTATTCCAATTTTTATTTTCAGGGCAGATTAATAATCAAATGGGCTTGGAATTAATGCATGGACTTGAAGATTGGGATGTGGCATCAGCATTTTATTTTTCGTTTTATTTTATTTTCGTTTTTGGCCCAAAACTGTTAGGAAAAGCCCATTTTTCGTTTAGGTCAGTTTCTATATATTTCGGATACTGTGCCCATGCAGAGACAGCAGCCAACACACTAATTTTCGTTCAGTTTTCCTTTAGGGTTTTAGCATTTTCGTTTTCTGCAATTTTAGGGTTTTTCGTTTTCTGTCTGGATTTTCTGTTTTCAGAATACATTCGCGTTTCAATTTCAAGGCCTATTTTCGTTTCTGTTTCAAGTCTCTAAGTTCATTTTCGTTTTCTGCTTATTTCGTTTCAGTGCGTTCTGTTGCTATTTTCGTTTCCAGTATTTAGGTTTTCGTTATGTTTAGTTTCGTTCCAATTTACGTTTCTGTTGTTAATTTCGAATTAATGGAAGGCTAAATCCTAGGGTTGGACCCTAGGACAGATTGCAAATTCTTTAATGGAGGTTCTCTGTTTTTGAAATTCGTTTTCTACTTGATTCTTCCTTGTTGGGTTTCTGTTCTGTATTTTTCGAATTAGAGTCATGCTTAATGATTCTGATATTGATTGATTCAGTAATCTTAGGTTGCTTAATCCTGAGAGCTTGCCCTGACGAGGTTCACGTTTGCTTAATTAGTGTAATGAAGTTTTAGGTTAATCTTCGCTTAGTTGATTAATCTAGACTGATGAGGATTAAGTAGGACAGATTATCTTTCGTGAACCAAGGATATTAGAGCCGCAATCTGTTCTAAGGGTCTGACTTGTTTTAAATCCCTGCAGTTAATTGTTATTTCTGTTTTAATTTAGATTCTTGCATTCTGCCAACCCCCCCCCCCCAATACACGTTTTCAATCCCTAACACAGACAATTGATCCTTGAGAGACGACCTAGGAGTCACTTCCTAGTACTACATTTAAACTGTATTAATTTGGCCGAGTACGACCTCGATTAGCTATGCTCCATGAGGACTTCCTAATTTTAAAAAAAGTTCATCTTTTGCGTCGACGATGAAAGCAGGACAATTTTGTTGAATATAGGGGGAGCAACATGAAGAATGAAGCCTAAGACTTAGAAGATAGTTTTGAGTTTTTTCACATGCCTTGAAGATTGTAATTGAAATGAAGTGTAGGAGAAGGCAATCATTTGATCCTTGCATTGCATTCACATACTTATTAACATGCTTAAATGATTTTCATTAAAACATCAAAGCTACTAATTGTAAAGAATATGAATATCTCACACTTAACCAAGAGGGGGGGTGAATTGGTTAAATCTTGGTAAATAAAAGATTTCTTTAATCAAAATCAGAGTTCCTAGGATCTTTATTACTTTTCAAAACCAAGAAACCTTATTCAATCAAGTAGCTCAGCCCCAAGGAATCCAATGGATCAAAACTGACTTTGTTGGTCAAGCAATTTAATCAAGAACACTATATAATGAGTTAAGGGATAGAGAAGCAAATCACAACCAGATTTATACTGGTTCACTTCAACACTAGAAGCTACATCCAATTTCTTCCAACCAACACTAGGTTAGAGTTCCACTATCATAATTTTCAGTTCTTACAATCAATTACAATGTCTCCCTTTATCAACCCTAGATAAAGAACAAAAATCTAAAACCCTATTAGATTCTAAGAGACAAGAACCTGAGAACACTACTCAGTTCTTTCACCTAGAGAACCCCTTCTCTAGTTTCAAGCAAGAACCCAATTATAATAGCCAAATTACAAAGAAAATCCAAAACGAAAATTACAATCAGATTAAGGAGAGAAACAACCTAATGATCCAATGATGGAATGCATAATGAAGTTACGAGATCAGGTTTAGTGATTACAAATCAAATAGCACAGCTTTCCTTAATCTTGAAATGATTTCAAGCTCCAAGAATGAGTCAAACACTCATGATCAAAGCACAATGGAGCAAGGAATGATTAAACCCTTAAAAAACACTTTAGAATACTCACAAGACTGTTTAAGCTCAGAAAATACACATGGGTAATGTTCCACAAAGTTAGAAAAGCAGCTTAGCATCAGTCCTATTTATAACAAATTTCTGTAACTGCCTGTAATCGATTAAACGCGCCTAATAATCGATTAAAACACTCATGTAATCGATTAAATAAACCTTGTAATCGATTAAAGTGTCCAACATAGTTTCTGGGCAAAATAATCGATTATTCCGTCCTATAATCAATTAAGACAAGAGACTCAGAATAACAAAATACACTATGTAATCGATTACAAGAATGTGGTAATTGATTAAAGCAAAAGTCTTTAAAAACTGAATGAACTATGTAATCGATTACGATATGTGGTAATCGATTAAACCAGGAAGACTTGTAGGCATTAACATACAATGTAATCGATTACAAAATGTGGTAATCGATGAAAGCAGGAAGACTGTTTTTCCAATTAAGCCTGTGTAATCGATTACAATATATTGGTAATCGATTATCCCAGCACTACTTAAAATCATATATAGCTATGTAATTGATTACTACCCATTAATAATCCATTAACATGTTCAACAAGGCAATTTATATGAAAACAAAGGTCAAATAATCGATTATCCCGATAGATACTCAATTACATTGTTCTTGAAAACTTTTCCAAAATAGACTAAGATCAAAATAATCAATTAAGTGAAGTAAGTAATCGATATAGTCAGCAGGAATGGTATTTTTCCAAAAACCTTTGAATCAAATTAAAACTTAGTTAAATTACTAAAGTCTTGTGATTTTTATGAACCCAATTAATTTAATTTTAGATTAATATGAATGCAATGCACTTGGATCACCAGAATTGCTTTTCTCTTACACATTTCACACTAATTAATCTTAAAGGCATCCATTGCATGTTGAAAGGTCAAAACCTATGCTTGAATCACAATTCCTTTGCATTCTTTAAGTAGCTCCCCCTGAATCCAACAATCTCCCCCTTTTTGGCTTTAAACATGCCAAATCTTTAATTGATTACCAGTTGGACTTGAAGTTAATTGATGAACCAAATTGGGAAAAGCTTGAGCTTTGCAAACCTGAAAAATTTCTAATTCCTTTGCCAAGAACAAGTGTTAAAAGCATCTGTGATTCATTTAGCATTCATTTACAAGTATTATGGATTTAATAATCTCATTTTAAGCACTTAGCTCCCCCTAAATTTCACCATCCATTCAAGTCGATTTTTAGGCAAAATTTGAACAAAAAAAATAGGGATGAATAGAGTAGGAGGTAGAGCTTGTGCAAAATCAATTATTTCTCCCCCTATTTGGCTTGTTAAAGACAAAAATGTAAAGTGCACAACAGATAATTAAAGGAGAAACATAATGGAAGTCTATATATTTATGGAGGAACCATTACATAATGAAAATAAAACATAAAATTAACAAACAAAAAACAGAGCATAAGAAACTAAACAATCATAGCCCTAGAAGGTTTCAGATTCATCATCTTTGATATTGGCCTCTATGATATCTAGCCTATCTTTTATTTCACCTAAGGCTACATTAGTTTCAGCCTTAAAATCTTGTTGCATTTGGAGTAGGTTATCCATCTTCTGCAACATAAGGGATTCAAATTGAGAGTACATAGGCTGATCTTGATCCCTTCCTTCATCCTCAGCAGCTTCTTCTTCTTCTTCTTCACCAGCAGCAACAAGAGGGGGTTGAGGCACTGGTGGTTGGCCTGCCATCACCCATCCCTGTGGTGTCTTCATCATGCCAAGCTTTGAGAGGTGTTTTTCTTTGATGAGGCTGTTACTGGAGTTGGTGTGGTCCATAACATCATTAGTTACATCAATGTTGAAGTGATCTATGAACCTAGAAACCAGAACAAGATAGGGAAAGGGATAGTTGACTAGCCTTTTAGATTTTAACATAATTTCTTCAAATATTCAAACCCAATTCATGGGAATAGAGTTCTTCAGACCATACACTAGTTGTAGGTCTTCATCAGTGGCTTGGGCATGATTAGTTTCCCTAGGGGTTAGGACATAAGTAATAATGTAGTGTAGCAACCTATCCTCAGGGGTCATTGGGCCAGTACCCAACCTATTCCTAATTTGCATATTGGGATCATGTAACATGTCCCTATAGGTATCTAATTTGTTGTAACCCTCAGGATCCTCATCAAATTTTCTTGCACCCTCACATATAACCTCAACAATTGATTCCAACACTTCATGGGTAATCTCCATAGTGACACCCTTAACTTTAGATTTCATGGTCCCATTCATGGAACCCTTGGCACAGGTATAGAATACCTTTACCAAATCAGGGTAAAAGGTACCCTTCATCTCTAAGAATCTTCTAAGACCTTGGGCCTCTAGGTAAGCAGGGAATTGAAATCCTTCCCTTATAAACCAGTTTAGGTCAAGGTATTTGGGTGAACACACAAGTTTTGTGGCATTGAACTGAAGATAGTTCATTTTATCAGACTCATTTGAGAACCAAAGGTCAAGTCTGTTTGGAGGAGGAGGAGGAGGATTGGAAGAGGAGTCTTCTACCTTCCTTTTGGAGGTTCTGACTCTCTTGGGTGTAGACATTTTTTTAGGAGGAATTTTAAACACACAGACACAAGGAAAAACACAGAAATATAGCAGAGAGAGAAGAGGTAATGGAGCAAGGTTTTCCATGGATGTAAGGCTCTATTTATAGACCAAATTGAGGCTCCTAACGTCCTAATTTTCAAAAATATAGTTGTTAGAAGGAGTTAAGGCACTGCAGTGACATTAGATTCCAATTTGATTTGGTTGGGTAGTTACCATTCCAGAGAAAAACTGTCAGATACGCACCAACTGCCTAAATAATCGATTAAAGGCTCATTGTAATCGATTATTTTGCACATTTAAAACACAAAAACCACACATGGTAATCGATTGTCCCGTAAGGCAATCGATTATTTTACAAGCATCCAGAAGTTGAAGATGACATGTAATCGATTATATGCCAATGTAATCGATTATATCAGAGATTTTTGGGAATCAATCAGGTATCAAAGCTTATGTAATTGATTATCCCGACTCGTAATCGGTTACTCCAGAAAAGTTTAACATTTTAAACACATATGTGATCGATTACCATTTTGTCTTAATCGATTATTCCAGGAAGTTTTGCAATTTTGAAATATAAAAGACTGTAGTGTAATCGATTACAATTTCACTATAATCGATTACTCCAGTGAAACTTTGAAACTGAAAAACACATTTTAGTCAATGTAATGAATTATCCCGACGTGTAATCGATTACTCCAGGAGAAACCCATTTTCAGAAATAACAGAATAATCGATTACTGAAGCTCAAATAGCATAAACAATGTGGATTTAATGAATTTAATCGATTTACCCATAGTGTAATCGATTGTTACAGAGAATTTATCAGATTTCAGGGCATTATGCAGACCAATTCGAATTTTTAACAATTTTAGTGATTAAGATAGCAAAGGATTTCAATTTAGCATGACAGGCATGTAATATACAAGCTAGCATATATTAGATTAATCAAGAATACCTAGCATGTTTCTAAGTGCATAAAACCTATCTCTAGCCAAAGGTTTTGTGAATATATCAACCAATTGGTTGATTGTATCAACAAAATCAATCTTGATATTACCTTTCTGCACATGGTCTCTTAGAAAATGATGTCTAATTTCAATGTGCTTGGTCCTTGAGTGCATAACAGGATTCTTTGAGATGTTTATGGCACTTGTGTTGTCACACAGCAGGGGTATCTCTTTTAGTTCAACTCCAAAATCTTGCAACTGTTATTTCAGCCATAAGCTTTGTGCACAACAACTCGCAACTGAGATATATTCAGCTTCAGCAGTTGACAAAGGCACACAAGATTGTTTCTTGCAATGCCAAGATATGAGAGAACTTCCAAGAAGATGATAGGTGCCACTTGTGCTTTTCCTATCCAATTTACATCCTGCAAAATCAAAATTAGAATATCCAATAATATTGATTTGTGCACCCTTAGGATACCATAGCCCAACTTTTGGGGTTGCCTTGAGGTACTTGAGTATTCTTTTGACTGCTATAAAGTGAGACTCTTTTGGATTTGCTTAATATCTTGCACACAAGCAAACACTAAGCATAATATCCTGTCTACTAGCTGTCAAATACAATAAAGATCCAATCATACCTCTAAATTTGGATTCATCAACTTTCTTTCCCTTTTCATCTGAATCAAGGTAGGTTGATGTTGCCATTGGAGTTGCAGCATCTTTGCTTTTCTCCATTTCAAACTTTTTGATGACTTCAAGGCAATACTTTGATTGATTAAAGAAAGTGCCATTCTTCATATGTTTCACTTGAAGTCCAAGAAAGAATGTCAATTCTCCCATCATAGACATCTCAAATTCATTTTGCATAGCTGCAGAAAATTCTTTACAAAGCAATTGATTAGTTGAACCAAAAATAATATCATTTGAACCAATAGAATATCATCCTTATGCCTCTTGATAAACAAGGTTTTATCAACATTGCCTCTTATGAAAGATTGTTCAAGAAAAAATTTACTTAATCTTTCATACCATGATCTAGGAGCTTGCTTTAGACCATAGAGGGCCTTTTTAAGTTTAAAAACATGTTTTGGATATTTGAATTCAGTAAATCCAGGAGGTTGTTCAACATAAATGTCCTCCTCAATATATCCATTTAAATAGGCACTTTTAACATCCATTTGGTAAAGTTTAAAACCCATTAAACATGCAAATGCAGGCAATAGCCTTATAGCTTCCAATCTTGCAACTGGAGCATAAGTTTCCTCATAGTTAATGTCTTCCTCTTGGTTGTAACCTTTAGCAACCAATCTAGCCTTGTTTCTTACTATGATTCCACTTTCATCAAGCTTGTTTCTAAAAACCCATTTAGTACCAATAGGCTTGAAAGATGATGGTCTAGGAACAAGTTCCCAAACTTCATTTCTCTTGAATTGATTTAGTTCATCATGCATAGCATGCATCCAATGTTCATCATGTAGGGCTTGGTTAATATCCTTAGGTTCAATTTGAGATACAAAAGCCATATCACAACATAAATTTCTCAATGATGATCTAGTTGATACTCCCTTTGACACTTCACCTATGATGTTGTCAAGTGAGAGATCTCTTGTTGTTCTCCATTCTTTTAGCTCTTGATTAGGTGTTGATGGATTTGTTACAGCACTTGGTTCTCCCTTTTCTTCAATAAGCTGGACAATTTCCTCCATAGGACCTGCATCTAAATCACATTTCTTTTCCTCTCTTGAGGGGTTAGATTCATCACAAATTACATGAACAGATTCTTCCATGCACATAATTCTTTTGTTGAAAACTCTATAAGTTTTACTTTGTAATGAATATCCAAGAAATATAGCTTCATCAACCTTTCCATCAAACTTTCCAAGTGATTTTTTCCCATTATTTAACACAAAACACTTGCAGCCAAATGTTCTTAAGTGAGAGATGTTTGGTTTTCTACCTTTGTACAACTCATAAGGGTTTTTCTTCAAAATAGGCCTTATGAGTAATCTATTCAAAGTATAGTAAATTGTACTAACCGCATCAGCCCAAAAATATTTGGCAAATTTGTCTCATTAAGAAGTGTTCTTGCACCTTCTTCAAGGGATCTTTTTTTCCTTTCCACAACACCATTTTGTTGAGGTGTTCTTGGAGCTAAAAAATTATGGTTAATTCCATTTTCTTCACAAAACTTTTCAAAATTCATTTTGAAATTCCCCACCATGATCACTTCTTATTGAGATAATTTTGTTGTTTTTCTAATTTTGAACAACTTTGGCCAATTTTCTAAAAGCATGGAAAGCATCACATTTGGATTTCAAAAACAAAGTCCATGTATATCTAGAGTAATCATCAACAATCACAAGTCCATAATAATTGTCACCCAAACTCATAGTTCTAGAAGGACCAAACAAATAATGTGTAGTAGTTCAAGTGGTATAGAGGTGGAAACAATATTTTTGCTTTGAAAAGAGATTTTAGTTTGTTTCCCCTTTTGACATGCATCACAAAGTTTGTCCTTTTAAAATTTGAGTTTTGACAAACCAATCACTAAGTCCTTTTTAATAAGTTTGTTCATATGGTGCATGTTTGTAACACCCCGTGTGCACCCGGTGTATTAACATTCATAATACCAGAATCGCGCCAAAAACTTTCATTTAAACAATGCGGAAGCAATCGAACCGAATTTCTTGATTACATTATGTATGGAATATAAAAACACAGCACACAACAATATAATACACACCCCTGCTGATCCAGTTTATCATACATTCTCATAGGCAGATAACCAAACTATTTCACAGATATAATCAGGAGGAAATCTCATATCTTAACATAAATTGTTCTGTACATATATACATCAGTATCTGAACCACTCCAGTGGTCATACAAAAGAATAACTTCCCTCACACGAGGGTATAAAACTATACATATCATGTGTGTACACACACACCTTCCCTTCTCAGGGGATACAAAACCAAATCAAAACAAGACTGAGCCTCCCAGCTATCCCTGCTGCCACCTGGCTAAGCACACAATGTCTTTACAAGGGCCTCCTGCCCTGAGACTGCTCTCCTCTGCCAGAAGAGTCACCTGTAAACATATAAACCCCACACGGGGTGAGATACACATCTCAATAAGCTCAGGGTCCTTGGAGGTATCTCCTCCACCCTGGCCCACTCTTCATGACACACACAATGGCAATCACAATCATATTGGCCACCCAGCCCGGCCTCCCGGCCCTCATAACAATATGAGCAAGTCATCTTGCTCTATGTACGGCGGATAAACATCAACGCCTACCTCAGTGTGAGACCGAAACTCACACCCGTGCCATCCCATTGGGAGCTACCCTTTACGCATGGACGCACGTATATGATACCTCCGAGAATAAAAGGAATGTCCCATCTCCTATCTCTTGGTCTTGAGGGATCACCGATCCCTGGGATAAACATCAACCATGAGAAAACCAACTAGGAGGCATGTCCCATCTCCTAGGGAGGTCCATATCTATCTTACTGGCCAGAAGATCTATTCACAGGCATTATACATTTTTCAAGCATAGTTGCAGCATACATATCATTATGAGGATGCAATAACCACAATGCATGTATCATGAATGCAACCATCACTCCTCCGGAGTGTGGTGGAGCACAAACAAGTGGTAAACATCCCCAGGGACCAAGAACTTACCTGGCAAAGCCGAGCTCTGCAGTTCTTTCCCTGCTCTGTGGCCCACGCCACCGACACTCTCGATGTCAAGCCCTAACCAAGGCATATATGCACAAATCAAAACCAATGCAATCATACAATCAACACAAGCATATCTAGAAGTCCTCTAACTTAAGGTTCATTATAGCCCAGCACACACTAGGTTCTTCTTAGACCCTCAGAGGTCCATCACAGCTTACACATGGCATTAGAGTCTACATAGACTCAATACAAGCCAAAGATAGAGAGCTTTATGCTCTGCACAACTCAATAACCCAGAATTCAAATATAGCTTGAACGGTCATGTCACTCATAAGACACCGTTCATCTGGCCTCTCAGGCACAACAAGACCATAACTAAGGCTCTTGCATGTCTCAATACTCTCAGGTGGCTCATCACAAGCCAGACATGCATACTCAGAGCCAAGAAAACAAAGTGTTCACCAAATCAAAATCTGAAAGCTAATCCTTCATCACTAAACCGTTCTAAACAAGTTTCTCTATAGGACCCTTGGCTAATTCTAGCCCCAGCTCAAGAGGGTCATTATTCACCCACAACCCCAAATCACAAGTTAATCGGGAAAACTCGAGTTTCTTACCTCAGAAATGGAGAGGAATGCCTCTGGACCTCGCCCCTTAGCCCAGGTATCTGTGATACGCCGCTATTCCTCGCCCAAACTCGAGTTCTAAGAGTTTCTCTTGCAAAGGAAACTCTCTGATCAAGGGGTTTTAAGGGATTCAGCTAAAGGATTTTAGCTCACTAGATGTTTCTCACAAGATTGATGGTTATAGGGAGTGATTTGGTGAAGAAACAAGGGCTCAAGAAGCTTGGGACACTCAACAATGGAGGTCTGGTCACTGGAGGAAGAAGAAAGGAAGAAATGGCTGAAAATTTCGTGTTTTGGCCCTTATATACTAGGCCTGACCGACATGCCGCGCTGATGACGCCACTCTAGCGCTGATGGCACCAAAATCCAGTGCATTTGGCACCCTTGGTGCCACTTTGGCGCTCCTGGCGCCAATTTCCAGCATCTGTGGTGCTCCTGGCGCCACTCTGGCGCTGATGGTGCCAAAAATCGTGAAAAATAGCCTTCAGCTACAGTGCTATGCTCGGAGTGCCAGATCCCACGCTCTTAGCACCAGCTACAGTGAAATTAATATTATTTTATTAATTAATTTTTTTTTAAACCAAGGTTATTATAATGTTGATGTGACTAGCTCTCCTATGCCACAACCAAGATTTATCTAACTTACTCATTAAGCATGAAGTTTTGTGAAAGAATGCATGATCAATAGAAAGTTGATAGATATTACCTTTCCTTTTGCCTATATGAACTACTTCACCACTTTGGCCATCACATATCATACAACAATATTCATTGAATGAGATCTTAAAACCTTTGTCACATAGTTGGCTTATGCTTAGAAGATCGTGTTTGTAACATCCCAAAATTTTGAAAATTTCAGCCAATTCTTAGGAAAAATATTTATGAGAGGCAGTCTAGAAGAATTTAAGGAAAATGACGAAAATACCCCTGAACATTTTAAAAATGACCAAATTATCCCTAGGTATTTTAGCAAAATATCCTAATAAGAGAATTTTATAAATAACCTGGGATGCTTGAAAAATGATCAGAACACCTTTAGGGTGATACTTTCAGAGATATCTTGAATATTTTTGGAAATGATGATTTTACCCCTAGAGTGAGGAGTAAAATTACCAAAATGCCCCTAGGTCAAAACTGATCAAGATGACCTCAGAAATTAATAGAAACCTGGGCATAGGATGAAACACTTTTAGATAATAAATTATCAGCAAGGTTGAGGGCAGAAAACCCCAAGATAGAATTTCTATGAATTTTGGAAGCTAGGTTTAAAAGAGCTGAATTTAGACTACCTTTAAGCATCAGAAAATTATACGACCAGTATGGATATAATCTACAGAATTTTCCCTTAATTATGAGAGGAATAGGTTTCCCAAAAGAGTTAGTTAGTAATTTTAATAATCCAAGATAAAATGAACCAATAAGAAGTTAGATAAAGCCTTGGGAAAGAAAGTTAAAAAGACATCCTAAAAATGTTACTAAAAATAAGCTAG
>PYAF01000994.1:68192-87392 GCA_007407185.1 Glycine tomentella
TAGTATTAGAAACAATTGTAGACTAGATAACTTAAAATTAACTGAAATCTAACCTAATTAATGAAGGCTAAAATGATCTACAACTATCTAGAAATAATGGTTTAGAAGTCTAGTGCTTAATAGAATAATTAGTTATAAGTATATATGGATTTGAAGTATTCTATGATGTCTTGAGTTTATATATTTAATTGAGGGTAGTACGTAAATAGTTTCTAAAAGTTTAGATGTTTATGTTGAGTAATAAAGTTAGATAGCTTGTTAAATAAATCCCTTGAGTATGTTGGTTATGACCTTAGAATTATGTTGAAATTATGATTAGTATATTGAACTATTTAAGATGTGATGAACTAAGACTTATTCTGAGAAATATATGAAGTGGATTGTGGCTGAATGAGCTTTATTTTATTCTGTCTGGCGGGGACATAAGACCGCGTGATTTTATTTTGTCTGGCGGGGACATAAGACCGCGTGATTTTATTCTGTCTGGCGAGGACATAAGACCGCTTTATTTTATTCTATCTAGCGGAGACGTAAGACCGCATTATTTTATTATGTCTGGCGGGGACAAGACTGCGTTATTTTATATTTGGCCTGGCGGAGGCATAAGACTGTGGTGTTATATATCTGTGTGGTGTGTGGTTGATCTAAACTGTGTACTATGATGAGGTGATTTGAGTAAGGTGTGGATCATGCTTGTTTCTTATTTTTTTAAATAATATTATAACCATGTGAGTATATATTTCTTTATGTATGTTTTATTCAAATTATGCGTATCATGGACTTACCCCTATTTTGTGTCTGTGGTTGACACCTGTGATGAACCCAATTTAATTGGGCGAGCAGAAGAACAAGAAAGCATAAGCTGTGAAGGATTGATGGAGAAAAGATGATAAAGTTATGTTGATGATATCTGTTTGTATTTTCCTTTGGCTTGTACTAGGGATTGTATGAACTGTACCTTGGAATGTATTAACAGGACTGTACTTTATTATTTTAATTAAACCGTGGAGAGGAATAATTTATTTATGATATAAACGACTAGTAACCCTTGCAAGCAAAAGAGAAATGATTTTCGAAAATTTTTTAACCAATCTAATTTTAAGACAAAGTGGTCACGAGACTTTATCTAAAATTAACAAAGCACGAGAGAGTAAAGAGAGGCGTTACAGTGTTTCAAACCATCCACATAGAGAACATTGCTAATCTTGATATTGAAGCTATTTCCAATGTTGCCTTCACCAATGATCTTACCCTTGTTGTTATCTCCATAAGTAACAAAGCCTTCATCTTTAGGAACAAGATTTGTGAGCAAAGACTTGTCACCCATCATATGTCTAGAGCATCCATTATCAAGATACCACAAAGAAGTTCTTGCTCTTAGACATACCTGAAAAATCAAATTAATTCATAAAAGAAGGTACCCAATTGAGGTTGGGTCCATAGGGGTTAGTGACTTTCTTTCTCTTTTCCACCCAAATGCACTCTCCATTTGGCACATAAAATCTTGCAAAGTATTTATATGATGTGTAACACCTTGAAATTTCAATAACCAAAAATAGATGTTCAATGTATTTATTATGTTATTTGACTATTTGATTAGTTTATAATTAGTTGAAATGTTGTGGGAATTATTCATGAGCAATTGCTTGGTGTAGATGTCAAGTTATATGGAGTTTGTTTGAACAGTGTGGTAATTTAGTGGTTTTGAATTTGACCTGAAAACATGTTTTAGTAAAATCATCATTATGGATTGGTTAACCGTTGGATCATCTTCAAATTTGAAAACTAGCTTCCTAACCCATATACCTAACGTTTGACTGTTGGTATTATCAAAATCATATTTGTAACGTGAGACATTAATTTTTCACTGAAGCAGAAAATTCCAGAATTTGGTCTGCTCGCCCAGGCGAGTTATACAGGCATTTTTAGTCGCCTGGGCGAGTCGAGGCGGTGCAGAATACGTTTTAAAGCTTCCAAGTCACGAAAATGGAGGTTCTTCCTCCTCCAAACAGCCCCAAGCTCCCCCACCACCCTCCTCCACCACCCACAGCCACCGGAGACAACCACGGAACTCTGTTGCTTACCACGAGACCCCGGCACGGTGAAGAATCTTTTAATCGGAGCAGAATCTTTGAGAATCTTCTCAAAGTTCTGGTATAGAACGGAGCTCCCAATCCTTCTTTCTTGGTTTCCTTGAGGTAATCTTAGTTTCCTTTGTTTTCTGCTAGCTAGTTTAAGTCTCTCTTGATGTCTCTTGTGATTCGGGTAACGTTATGGGCTGTTTCTATACTTCCTTTGAAAACCCTTTGAAAAAATGAGATGTTGTAAAAGTCTCCTTTTTTTTGAAACTGATGTCAATTTTGTGATCCTTGCTACCCCTGGTCACATTGGTGTGATCAGAATTTCAAAATGATGTCTTTTGATGTGGACTCCTAAAACACCCTTTTAGCCCCTTTTTGAATTTGAGCGGGTATTTGACCCCAAATGTTAATATTGATATTACCTTGGAAACCTATATTAAATTGTCTTCGATTTGGTATATAGAGCTCTGCATTTGGGCCAAAGCATGTGAACTTGAGAGATCCCAAAACGACGTTTCAAGGAGCTAACAGAGGGATATAGATAGGTAAGGGGAGTTTCATATTTATTTATACTTTTGATACCATAGTTGGGGGCCAGGGAGTCCAACTATGAAGATAACTGCCTGTCCCTGCTGTGTGCTGGTTTTCAAGAAAAACTAAGTTTTTAACTAATGGGATGCAATGTATTTATGATTGGTATGTGTTTGTTCCTGTGTGTGCTTGTTTTTAAGTAAAACTAAGTTTTAACTAATGGGATGCGATGAATTGGCTTGTTGATTGATATAAATGTAAATGATATTGTTGTTTTAATGATTGAACTTTTGGGAAAAGCCTTAATTACAGAGGAGACTCTGCCCAAAATTTTATAATGCGTTGTTCTATTTAATTCTTTATTAAATTTTTAAATGGGCATAAGAGTGTGTTTTATACTTTCTAGTCCTCCTCTTTAATTTAGAATTTTCCGAAAAATATCAGTCTTGTGATATGATGAATTGTGAATGTATGAAATTTGGATTGTCTGAAGACTTGGGGAATGTGAATCTCATGCATATGTATTATGTATAGATGTGAAATATGATTGCTTTTGATAGCGTTCATGAATATTGAAATGAGATAATATTGATATGCATGATGATGATATTGAGATGATATGATGTTTAGGTTGATAATGACATTGATGAGAGATAATGTTGATGTGAACAATGTCATTGTGTGTGGATATACATGGATACCCATGGGGGGTGTATGACGGGTTATCCTTGCGAGGAAGGATTTGTTCCTAGCCAGGTCATACATTGATGGTTCCCATGGTTGTAGGCTATGTATGTACACGTGGGATGCAATGACCGGTTGGTTACCCTTGCGAGGATGGATTTGTTCCTAGGCACGGTCAGTGTATCGGTGAGCCCACATGGTGTGTTACGTATGTACATGGGGGGTGCATGACGGGTTACCCTTGCGAGGAAGGATTTGTTCCTAGCCGAGTCATGCATTGATGATGCCCATGTTTCATACTTCATGTGTATGTGTGGAAATAGAATGAAGGCACTTGCGTACCTGTGGGTTTCAGTGGGCTGAGAACGCAGGTACTAAGGGGTCATCAGGATTGGAATTCCCTTGCGACGCTGGCTGATCACCGGGTGGGGGAATGGCCAGTGCACGACAGGGTGACCCTGATAGGTGGTGAATCATTTTTCCTATGAGAGGCTATTTCTGGAGATGGTACCATATTGCATGCTGATAGATGAGTCAGGTTCATGCATCATTCTATGCATGATTATTTGAGTTGTGAAATGCATTGGATGATTGGTTTGTTGAATGTGTATTGGAATCATGGATTTTTGTTAATGATTGTGATGGGTAAAATTGTTTCCTTCCCAATTGCTGCTATCTGATGTTTGTTGATTTTATATAATAAAATCACCCTTGCATTTGTTGTACCATGTGGTTGGTACCTGTGATGATCGCGAACTTTCGTTCGTGGGAGCAGATGAGCAGCAGTAGGTGACCTTGGAGAGAGATCTTCTTTTTGTTGGAGCATCCAAGCCGACATAATGACGTTGGAACTCTCTTTGGAAGAGTTGTATTTTGTTAATTAACTTTTTCATAGTTAATCCCTTAATCTTTTTTGTAGACATGTATATTTTGAATTGTAATTACATGTAAAACTAAATTAAGTTCTAAACATGTGAATGATGAGTACTGATATAGTATATGTATACATATGTATTTAATTGTTGTACTTGTATCTTGTGTATGATGATTGTATTATTGCGGAAAAACTTACTACCATTTTCATAATCAAACTAATGAAGTTTTCATTAAAATTTGAAACTTACACGTCTAGAGTTTGTGATGTCGTAGCGACAAGGTGGGTCGTTACATTGTCCTCTCTCCATACAATTGTTGCAAATAACAGCCCTTGGAGATTTTCTAAAGAAAGCATTTTGATTGATCCTTGACTTCCTTTTGTTTTTCGGTTTTGGGGGCACAAATGTTGTCTTTTGGATAGATTTTGAGTTTGGTTTATACCCCAATCCAGAAGTATCTCCAACATATTTTTGTATACTAAGCATTTCATTGAAATCAAATTTTCCTTTATACATTTTTTGCAAGAGATCAATCAAATTGTTATTCTTTGAAAGGAGCTGCTTATATTTCTCTTCTTGATTGATTCTATACTCATCAAAGACCTTTTGCAACATATCATATTTGTTAACATTTGTAGAAGAAGAAGCACATACACAATCATTTGATTTGTAGCTTGAAACAAGTTTTTTCATTTTCTTCCTTCAAGTTACAAATCTCAGCTTGTAGTTCAATAATCTTAGCAAGATGATCTTCAATATTCTTTCTAAGCTTATTGTTAGATTTTGAAAGCTTTTGTGCCTCTTTGTGCATTTCTTGAAAAGCAAGAATAGCTTGATCAAGTTCAGAATTTACCTCATCCTTTTCACTCAAGAGATCATCATCATCTTCATTGACGATGGATGTAAGACACATGTTTGCTTTCTCTATTTCAGTGGAGGATTCTGAACTTGTTGAGTCATTGTCTTCCCAAGCTATATAAGCTCTTCTAGACTTTCCTTCTTTCTTCCCTTTGCAATCCCCTTGTTGCTTATTCAAGTAGATTGAGCATTCAGACTTGATGTGGCCAGGTTTCCCATATTCAAAGCATGTAAAGTTGCTATCAATCTTCTTGTTTTTCCTGTTGTTGTCGTTGTTGTTGTTGTTGTTGTTTTTGTTGTTTCTTGAGAATCTTTTGCCTTTGTTCTTCTTTAGAAACTTGCTGAACTTTTTGACTATTAAGTTCATGTTTTCCTCATCTTCCTCATCGCTTGAATTTTCCTCTTTCTCCACTTTAGATGTTGCAGCTTTTAGAGCAATTCCTTTGCCTTTCTTATCTGCATCTTCAACACAAGTTAATTGAGACAATTCCAATTCATATTCAAGTAACTTACCAAAGAGTGCAGCCATTGACATTTTGGATAAATCCTTGGATTCTTTGATTGTTGTCACCTTTGGTTGCCAAGATCTAGTGAGACACTTCAAGATTTTGATGTTTAGTTCCTCAACATCAAAGGTCTTTCCAAGTCCCAAAAGATGATTGACAATGTGTGTGAATCTTGATTGGAGCTGGGAAATGCTTTCATTTGTGTTCATCTTGAATATTTCATACTCATGAATTAATGAATGCTTCCTTGATCTTCTTACTTCTTCAGTTCCTTCATGAGTGATCTCTAACATCTCCCACATCTCCTTAGCACTTGTGCACCTAACTGTTCTAAAGAATTCATCAGATGAAAGTGCAGAGGTTATCATGTTTTTGGCCTTAAAATCATATTGAACAACCCTTTTCTCAGCATCAGTCATCTTATCCCATTCTTTGGGAATCATGTCATTCCCAACAGTTTTGATGGGCACCATAGGACCTTTCTCTATTGCATTCCGAGCACCTGGGTCATTTGATTGAATAAAGATCTTCATCCTATTTTTCCAAAAACTGAAATTCTCCCCTTCAAACAAAGGAGGTATGTTCAAAGAAGCACTTTCCTTGAAAGCTATTTGTGAGGTATTCATTTTTGAAAAAAAAGTGATCTTGAGTAACTTTCAAGAACCAACTCTTGATGCCAATTGTAAAGAATATGAATATCTCACACTTAACCAAGAGGGGTGAATTGGTTAAATCTTGGTATATAAAAAATTTCTTTAATCAAAATTAGAGTTCCTATGATCTTTATCACTTTTCAAAACCAAGAAACCTTATTCAATCAAGTAGCTCAGCCCCAAGGAATCTAATGGATCAAAACTAACTTTGTTGGTCAAGCAATTTAATCAAGAACACAATATAATGAGTTAAGGGATAGAGAAGCAAATCACAAACAGATTTATACTGGTTCACTTGAACACTAGAAGCTACATCCAGTTTTCTTCCAACCAACACTAGGTTAGAGTTCCACTATTATAATTTTCAGTTCTTACAATCAATTACAATGTCTCCCTTTATCAACCCTAGATAAAGAAGAACTTGAGAACACTACTCAGTTCTTTCACCTAAAAAACCCCTTCTCTAGTTTCAAGCAAGAACCCAATTACAATAGCCAAATTACAAAGAAAATCCAAAACGAAAATTACAATCAGATTAAGGAGAGAAACAACCTGATGATCCAATAATGCAATGCATAATGAAGTTACCAGATCAGGTTAAGTGATTACAAATCAAATAGCACAACTTTCCTTAATCTTGAAATGATTTCAAGCTCCAAGAATGAGTCAAACACTCATGATCAAAGCACAATGGAGCAAGGAATGATTAAACCTTAGAAAACACTTTAGAATACTCACAAGACTATTTAAGCTCATAAAATACGTATAGGTAATGTTCCACAAAGTTAGAAAAGCAGCTGAGCATCAGTCCTATTTATAATAGATTTTTGTAACTGCCTGTAATCAATTAAATGTGTCTAATAATCGATTAAAACACTCATGTAATCGATTAAATAAACCTTGTAATCGATTAAAGTGTTGAACATAGTTTCTGGGCATGAGCAACAAGCAAAATAATCGATTATTCCGTCCTGTAATCGATTAAGACAGGAGACTCAGAATAACAAAATACAATGTATAATCGATTACAAGAATGTGGTAATCGATTAAAGCAGAAGTCTTTAAAAACTGAATGAACTATGTAATCGATTACGATATGTGTTAATCGATTAAACCAGGAAGACTTGTAAGCATTAACATACAGTGTAATCGATTACAAAATGTGGTAATCGATTAAAGCAGGAAGAATGTTTTTCCAATTAAGCCTATGTAATCGATTACAATATATTGGTAATCGATTATCCCAGCACTACTTAAAATCACATATAGCTATGTAATCAATTACTACTCATTAATAATCGATTAACATGTTCAATAAGGCAGTTTATATGAAAACAAAGGTCAAATAATCGATTATCCCGATAGGTAATCGATTACATTGTTCTTGAAAACTTTTCCAAAATAGACTAAGATCAAAATAATCGATTAAGTGAAGTAAGTAATCGATTAAGTCAGCAGGGATGGTATTTTTCCAAAAACCTTTGAGTCAAATTAAAACATAGTCAAATTACTAAAGCCTTGTGATTTTTATGGACCCGATTAATTTAATTTTAGATTAATATGAATGCAATGCACTTGGATCACCAGAATTGCTTTTCTCTTACACATTTCACACTAATTAATCTTCAAGGCATCCATTGCATGTTGAAAGCTCAAAACCTATGCTGGAATCACAATTCCTTTGCATTCTTTAAGTAGCTCCCCCTAAATCCAACACTAATTATTTGAAAAAGGTTTTAATTGAGTAATGTTTTTGGAAAAATGTAATTTTATTGTTTTAATCGATTACATAGCAACTTAATCAATTATTCAGTTCTTGTTTCAAACTGGAAAAGCTTCTATGAACATTTTAATCGATTACCTATCGGATTAATCGATTATTTGGCTCGTACTTGAAACTAAAAAACTTTAATAAATGTTTTAATCGATTACTCACTTATTATAATCGATTACATAGTATAAAATGTATTTTGTGCCTTGTTATGATAATCGATTACCATCATTTGTAATCAATTACATAGGCCATTTGAAAAAGCCTACATTGCTGCTTTAATCGATTACCATTATTTGTAATCGATTACACAGGCTATTTTGTGAAACTGAACTTTTCTGATTTAATCGATTACAGCTCGGTTTAATCGATTATTTTGCTCACTGTTGAAACCCAGAATATGCCTTGAACACTTTAATCGATTAAGTGACAATTTAATTGATTACATATGTGTTTTAATCGATTATTTGGCACGTGTAATCGATTACAGGTTGTTACAAAATTCTGTTATAAATAGAAGGAAGGCTTGACTTGATTTCTAACTCGAACACTTTGTATTTTCTAAGCATACACAAGCCTTCTAAGAGATTGAAAGTGATTTTCTGGGTTTTCTAACTTCTTGTCCCACTCTTTAATCATCATGAGCTATTGAATGATTTTTGGGCAAGAAACTTCAAGAGTTGGATGGAGAGCATGTTCTGAAATTTTGTTTTCTGCTATTCAACCTTGATTGGTAATTCATATACATTCACATTCACTGGATCATCAGGTTGTTTCTCTCCATAATCTTTGATTGTAATTCTGTTTTGGATTTTCTGTTATTTGATGCTATTGTAAGTGGGTTCTTGAAGCTTTGGCTAGAGTAGTGTTCTTTAGGAAAGAACAAAGTAGTGTTATCTGGTTCTTACTCTTTAGAAATCTAATAGGTTTTAGATTTCTATTCTTTATCTAGTGTTGATAAAGGAAGGTTGTTGTAAAGCTTGTAAGAACATAAATTTATAATAGTGGAACTCTAATCCAGTGTTGATTAGAAGAAACTGGATGTCGCTTTTGTTGTGAAGTGAACCAGTATAAATTGCTTGTGTTAATTTTCTTTATCTCTATCTCAATAAGTCATCTTGTTCATTTGTTCGTGGTTTCATTATCATTACCTAACAAGTTCTGTTTTGAGCTATTGGTTTCTTAAGCTGAGTAATTAGATTGAGTAAAAGCATTATTGGTTTTGAAAGTGATTAAGATCCTTAACTCTGATTTGACAAATAAATTTTTAAAAGACCAAATTTCAACCAATTCACCCCCCTCTTGGTTATTGTGGGTATTCCTATTGTTTTCAATTGGTATCAGAGCAGGTTCTTGAGTGTTACTCAAGATCACTATTTTTCTTTAAAAAGAAAATGAATACCACACAAATTACTTTCAAGGAGGGTGCCTCTCTTAATCGTCCTCCGATGTTTGAAGGAGAGCATTTCAATTTTTGGAAAAATAGAATGAAAATCTTTATTCAATCAAATGACCCAGGTGCTTGGAATGCTATAGAAAAAGGTCCTGTGATTCCTATAAAAACTGTTGGTAATGATATGATTCCCAAAGAATGGGATGAAATGACAGATGCTGAAAAGAGAGTCGTCCAATATGATTTTAAAGTTAAAAATATGATTACTTCTGCACTTTCCTCTGTGAATTCTTTAGAACAGTTAGGTGTACAAGTGCAAAGGAGATGTGGGAAATGCTAGAGATTACTCATGAAGGTACATATGAAGTAAGAAGATCAAGAAAATGTGCCTTGATCCATGAGTATGAAATGTTCAAGATGAACACCACTGAATGCATTTCTCAGCTTCAAATAAGATTCACTCATATAGTTAATCATCTTCTTGGTCTTGGAAAGATCTTTGATGCTAAAGAATTAAATATCAAAATCTTGAAGTGTCTCACAAGACCATGGAAACCAAAGGTGACAGTGATCAAGGAATCAAAGGATTTATCCAAAATGTCTATGACTGCACTATTTGGTAAGCTTCTTGAGTATGAACTTGAAATGTCACAACTAACCAATACAAAAGATGCAGAGAAGAAACATAAAAGCGTAGCCTTGAAAGCTGCATCCTTAAAGGTTGAAAATGAGGAAAACTCAAGTGAAGAAGATGAAGAGGACAACAAGAATTTGATTGTCAAAAATGTCAACAAGTTCTTGAGAAAGAAACAAGAATAGAAAGTTCACAAAGAACAACAACAACAACAACAAAAGGAATGACAACAACTTCACTTGCTTTGAATGTGGAAACAAGATGAAGAAGGAAGGAAAGTCTAAGAGAGCCTACATAGCTTGAGAAGATAATGAGTCAACACCTTCTGAATCTTCAACTAAAAATGAAGAAACAAATATGTGTCTCACTTCCACAATCAATGATGATGATGATGATCTCTCAATTGCTGGAACTAACGTAAATTCTGAACTTGATCAAGTTATTGATGCTTTTCAAGAAATGCATGAAGAGGCCCAAAAGCTTGCAAAATCCAATAATAAGCTCAAAGAAAATCTTAGATGGCATGTTGCAAAAATTACATAATTGCAAACTGAAATTTACAACTTGAAAGAAGAAAATGAAAAACTTGTTTCAAGTTACAAAATGAATGGATATGTATGTGGTTCTTCTTCTACTAATGTTGACAAATACAATTTGTTGCAAAAGGATTTTGATGATTACAAAAGAAGTCAAGGAGAAAAATACATGTTACTCTTATCCAAGAATAGTGATTTAATTGATCTCTTGAGAAAACTTTACAAAGGAAAATGCAACTTGGCTGAAATGTTGATTGTGCAGAAATATGCTGGAGATACTTCTGGTTTGGGTTACAAACAAGGCTCAAAATCCTTTGGCAAAACTATTTTTGTAGCACCAAAATAGAAGAATCAAAAGAAGTTCAATAACTCAAAGATCAATCAAAATGCCTACTTGAGAAATTCATCAAAATTTGTAACATGCAACTATTGTATGATGACAGGACATACATCATATAAATGTTATGCTAGGAGATTCTATGTACCTAATGGAGATTGCTTTTGGGTGAAAATGAAGAAGAAAGTAGCTAACCCCTATGGACCTAATCTCAATTGGGTGATTTGAATTTTGCAAGTATGTTAAGAGCTAGATCTTCATTATGGTATCTTGATAGTGGATGCTCTAGACATATGACTGGTGACATGTCAATGCTCACAAATTTAACTCTTAAAGATGGAGGATTTGTCACCTATGGAGATAATAACAAAGGGAAGATCATTGGAGAAGGCAATATAGGAGACAACTTCAAAACCAAAATTAGAAATGTTCTTTATGTGGAAGGTTTAAAGCACAATCTCCTAAGTATAAGCCAACTCTGCAATAAAGGATTCAAAGTTCCATTCAATGACAATTGTTGCATGATATGTGATTGACAAAGTGGTGAGGTGATTCACATAGGTAAAAGAAAAGCTAATATCTATTTACTCTCCATAAATCATGCATTCTTTCACAACACTTCGTGCCTAATAAGCAAAATTGATGAATCTTGGCTATGGCATAAAAGGGTAATTCACATTAACATGCATCATATGAACAAGCTAATTAAGAAGGATTTAGTCATTGGCTTACCCAAACTCAAGTTTGAAAAGGACAAATTAGGTGATGCTTGTCAAAAGGGGAAACAAACTAAAAATTCTTTTCAAAGTAAAAACATTGTTTCCACCTCAAGACCCCTTAAATTACTTCACATGGATTTGTTTGGTCCTTCTAGAACTATGAGTTTAGGAGGTAATTACTATAGGCTTGTCATTGTAGATGATTACTCTAGATTCACATGGACTCTGTTTTTGAAATCCAAGAGTGACACTTTCAATGCTTTTAGAAAACTAGTCAAACTTGCTGAAAATGCAAAAAGGAAACAAAATTATCTCAATAAGAAGTGATCATGGTGGAGAATTCCAAAATGCACATTTTGAAAAATTCTGTGAAGAAAATGGAATTAACCACAATTTTTCAGCTCCAAGAACACCTCAACAAAATGGTGTTGTGGAGAGGAAAAATAGATCCCTTGAAGAAGGGGCAAGAACTCTTCTTAATGAGACAAATTTGCCAAAATATTTTTGGGTTGATGCTGTAAGTACAGTTTGCTACACTTTGAATAGATTGCTAATAAGGCCTATTTTAAAGAAAACTCCTTATGAACTATACAAAGGTAGAAAACCAAACATTTATCATTTGAGAGCATCTGGCTGTAAGTGTTTTGTTTTAAATAATGGTAAAGAATCACTTGAAAAATTTGATGTTAAAGCTGATGAAGCCATTTTCCTTGGATATTCATTACATAGTAAAGCATATGGAGTTTTCAATAAAAGAACTTTGTGCATGGAAGAATCTGTACATGTGATTTGTGATGAATCTAATCCCTTCAAGGAGGAAAAGAAGAGTGATGTAGATGCAGGTCCTTTGGAGGAATTTATTCAACTCAATGATTCAATGAATAAAGAAAAAGAAGAACCAAGTGTTGAAACAAAACCATCAACACCAGTCCAAGAGCCAAAATATTGGAGAACTACAAGAGATCTCTCACTTGACAATATCATTGGTGAAGTATCAAAGGAAGTATCTACTAGATCTTCATTAGGAAATCTCTGATGTAATATGGCTTTTGTTTCTCAAATAGAACCTAAGAATATTGATCAAGCCTTAATTGATGAACGTTGGATGCATGCCATGCATGATGAATTAAATCAGTTTAAGAGAAATGAAGTTTGGGAACTTGTTCCTAGACCTTCCTCTCTCAAACCTATTGGCACTAAATGGGTTTTAAGAAACAAACTTGATGATAGTGGAATCATAGTCAGAAACAAAGCTAAATTGGTTGCTAAAGGTTACAACCAAGAAAAAGGCATTGACTATGAGGAAACCTATGCTCCAGTTGCAAGATTGGAAGCCATTAGGTTATTGCTTGCATATGCATGTTTAAGGGATTTTAAACTTTTTCAAATGGATGTTAAAAGTGCTTTCTTAAACGGTTATATTGAGGAAGATGTATATGTGGAACAACCTCCTGGTTTTACTGATTTCAAACATCCAAACCATGTTTTTAAACTTAAAAAGGCTCTTTATGGTTTAAAACAAGCTCCAAGATCTTGGTATGAAAGATTAAGTAAATTTATGATTGAACAATCTTTCACAAGAGGACATGTTGATAAAATCTTGTTCATCAAAAGGCAAAAGAATGATATCTTATTGGTTCAAGTATATGTTGATGATATAATTTTTGGTTCAAGTAATCAATTGTTGTGCAAAGAATTTTCTATCTCTATGCAGAATGAATTTGAAATGTCAATGATGGGAGAATTAACTTTCTTTCTTGGACTTCAAGTGAAGCAAATGAAGAATGGAACATTTCTAAACTAAGCCAAGTATTGCCTTGAAGTGATCAAAACGTTTGAAATGAATAAAAGCAAAGATGCTGCAACTCCAATGGCAACATCAACCTATCTTGACTCAGATGAAAAAGGAAAGAAGGTTGACGAGTCAAAATTTAGAGGAATGATTAGATCCTTATTGTATTTGACAGCTAGTAGACAAGACATTATGCTAAGCGTGTGCTTGTGTGCAAGATATCAAGCAAATTGTAAAGAATCACACCTTAAGCAGTCAAAATAATCCTCAAATATCTCAAGTCAACACCAAAAGTTGGTCTTTGGTATCCTAAAGGTGCATCAATCAATATTGTTAGTTATTCTGATTCTGACTTTGAAGGGTGCAAGTTGCATAGAAGAAGCACTAGTGGAACTTGTCATCTACTAGGAAGTTCATTGATGTCATGGCATTGCAAGAAGCAATCTTGTGTTGCTTTATCAACAGCTGAAGCTGAATACATCTCAGCTGGAAGTTGTTGTGCTCAAAGCTTATGGCTAAAGCAACAATTACAAGATTTTGGTGTCGAATTAAAAGAAATAAATTTGCTATGTGGCAACACAAGTGCTACCAACATCTCAAAGAATCCAATAATGCACTCAAGTGTTAGAAATGTAGAAGATTACAAGGAATCAAGATGAGGAAGATTACAAAGAATCAAGTTGAGAAAGATTACAAATTTTAATTTTACATGGCCACTCAATTGATGGCATATGTATTTGTTCAAGCTTGGTTCAAGAAGTTAAAGCATATTATTCCTCACTTAGATTGATTAACTCATGCATTCATTCATTCATTAAATCATGATTAAGTCATATGATATTATTAATCAATTGGTATGACATAAAGGCAATAAGGGTTTCATAAAAAGTATTTTTCACTGTTTTAATCGATTACCAATATGATATAATCGATTAAATGCATATAAACAGATCGGCATATTGTCTTAAGAACATTTTAATCGATTACCAATAATTCGTAATCGATTAAATTAGTCTGACTATGTTAAGTCATTCTGTGATAATCGATTACTTCATGGAATAATCGATTATATGAGTCTCTGCATAATTCACAGAAGCATTTTATCTGGTTTAATCAATTACCAGGTTGTTGTAATCGATTAAATATGCATTGTTGAGTTTTTCACACTTCCTGTGATAATCGATTATTTGAGACATTAATCGATTACAGTAGTGTATCAAAAAATCCTGACCTCCTGGAATAATCGATTACAATAAGGATTAATCGATTATTTGTTCTTGAGATTTTTTCTAGATTTTTTATGAACACTTTAATCAATTATTTAGAATTTTAATTGATTACATGAGTTAATATAATCGATTACAGTAGCGGACTAATCGATTACAGGTAGTTAATTCTGTTTTTTATAAATAGAAGGAGCTTATTCTGTTATGGAAGAATTTGAGTTTTCAAACAAGCCTTGTGAAAAATCACCTTCTGAGAGTTCTAAAGTCACCAAGGCATATTAGAATTAGAAATTAAAAGTAGATTCAAGAATCATGAAGATTTTCATTTGTTGAGTCATCTACACCATGTGAAGTTTGTGTTCAAGCATTTTGTCAAAAGATTTCATCAAGAAAGATCATGGCATTCATTCTCAGTCTGGTTTGATCATTTAATTTCGTTCATTGCACTGAGGAATTAGAGGTGATATCTTTCTTGAATCATTTGCTTGGTTGTTTTGATTAATATTGTTTGGTTTGTTGTTGGTTGTTAATATAACAAATTGTGATCTTTAAAGCTTTGCTAGATAGGTTTCTAGTGGGTAGAACAAAGAGGGGATCTCTGGTTCTTAGATCTTTTGAAAAGTTTATAGGTTTAGATTTTGAATTTTACCTAGGGAGGGTAAGAGAGATCTTTGTAAGCCTGTAAAGATATTATATTTGTTATAGTGAAAACTCTAATCAAGGCTGATTAGAATTAAACTGGATGTAGCCTCCGAGGTTGAGAGGTGAACCAGTATAAATCTTGTGTGTGATTGAATATTTCTGTTTACATTCATATTGTTCTTGAAGTGTTAGTTTTTTTCATATCGCAAGATTGGTTATTGCTCAAGAGTGGTTTGATTGAGACAAAGATTGATTTTAAAAATTTGATTTCTTATTTGGTTTAAGATACGATCCTTCTTTCAAAGACTTCCGCTGTATTAGAATTTTGTTTTAAATTTTAAAGCTCTGAGGTAAAACCAATTCACCCCCCCTCTTGGTTATTTGCATAAGTGTTCATTATATTTTCAATTGGGCATCAAGACCCGGTTCTTGTAATTTGCTCAAGATCTTCTCAAATTCATGACAATGAATACTAATAAGATAACTTTCAAAGAGGGAGCCTCATTGAATATACCGCCTTTGTTTGAAGGGGAACATTTTAATTTTTGGAAGAGTAGGATGCAAATCTTTATCCAATCAAATGATCCGGGAGCTTGGAATTGTATTGAAAAAGGTCCTTTCATTCCAACCAAAATTGTGGATAACAAAACAATACCAAAAGAATGGGATGAATTGTCGGAAATAGAAAAGAGAATGGTTCAATATGATTTCAAAACAAAAAATATGATAACTTCTGTTTTAACTTCCGATGAATTTTTCAGGACTATTAGGTGCAAAAGTGCCAAAGAAATGTGAGAATTACTTGAAGTTACACATGAAGGAACTAAAGATGTGAGAAGATCAAGAAAGCACACTCTCATTCATGAATATGAAATGTTCAAAATGAGAGATGATGAGAACATCGCACAGCTTCAAACTAGATTCACCCACATTGTGAATCACTTGCTTGGACTTGGAAAAACTTTTGATGCAGAAGAATTGAACATCAAAATTCTCAAGTGTCTAACAAGGGAACCTAAAGTCACAGCCATTAAAGAGTCTAAGGATCTATCTCAAATGTCAATGGCAGCAATGTTTGGTAAGCTTTTGGAATATGAGCTTGAATTATCTCAACTAACAAATAATGAAGATGCAGATAAAAAGCACAAGAGTGTTGCATTACAGGCTGCACCTTCAAAGATAGAAGAAGATGATAGTTCAAGTGAAGAAGAAGATGATGAGAGTGTCAATCTCATTGTTAGAAAGTTTTCCAAATTTCAAAAGAAGAACAAGGGCAGAAAGCAATCATTCCAAAAAAGAACAAGAACAACAACTCCTCCTCAATCACTTGCTTTGAATGTGGGAAGCAAGGCCATATAAAATCAGATTGTCCCTCATTATCAAAGAAGCCACAAGTTGAGAAGAAGTCAAGAAGAGAAGGGAAGCAGAAAAAGGCTTACATTGCTTGGAAGGATAATGAATCAACAAGTTCTGAATCCTCATCTGAAAAAGAAGTTGAAGCTCACCTATGTCTTACATCCACCATCAATGGAGATTGTGAATCATCAAGTACAGAATCAGAGGTAAATTCTGAATTTGATAGTGTTGTTGATGCATTTCATGAGATGCATTTAGAAGCTCAAAGACTAGCAAAAGCAAACAACAAACTTAAGAGTGATCTAAGGTGGCATGTTTCCAAACTTGCTGAATTGCAAGATGAGCTTTGTAAGTTGAAAGAAGATCATGATAAGATTCTCTCAAGTTACAAAGAGAATGGATGTACATGTTCCTCAACTAATTCTAAGGTTGATGATTTCAATAATTTGCAAAAAGAATTTGATGATTATAAGCTATGTGCAGGAAAAGAAAAACATGTGCTTACAAACTGAAAATAGTTATTTGATTGATTTGCTGAGAAAGTATTACAAAGGCAAATGCAACTTAGATGAGTTACTAAGTGTGCAAAAGTTTGTTGGTGATACTTATGGATTGGAATATAAACATGGAGCTAGAACTCAAAATAAGCTTGTATTTGTACCTCCAAAACATAAGAATCAAAGGCAGCATAATCAATCAAATCTCTATCAAAGATTTACACATGCCAAATCATCAAAGAATCTTACTTGCAATTATTGTATGCTTAAAGATCACACATCACACAAGTGCTATGCTAGAAGATTTTATGTTCCTAATGGTGAATGTATATGGGTTGAGAAAAGAAAGAAAGCAACTAACCCCTTTGGACCCAACTTAAATTGGGGACCCTATCTCTCTTTTTAAAATAACTTGTGCAGATGTGTCTTAGAGCAAAATCTTCAACTTGGTACCTAGATAGTGGATGTTCAAGGCACATGACTAGAGACATATCCATGCTAACTGATGTTGTACTTGAAGAAAGAGGATATGTTACATATGGGGACAATAATAAAAGGCAAAATAATTGGGCAAGGAAATATTGGAGACAACTTGTCTACAAAGATTAAGGATGTGCTTTATGTTGAAGGGTTGAAACACAATTTACTAAGCATTAGTCAATTGTGTGACAAAGGATTTAAAGTCACCTTCAACAATGAAATTTGCTTGATACATGATAGCAAAAGTGGCACACATTGGTAAGAGAAAGGGTAGTATCTATGTCTTGACTATTGACCATTCATTCATACATAAAACTGATTGCTTGATGAGTAAAGTGAATGAAACATGGTTGTGGCATAAAAGAACATCTCACATAAACCTGCATCATCTTAACAAGTTAATTAGAAAAGACCTAGTAATTGGTCTACCCAAGCCTAAGTTTGAGAAGGACCGAATTTGTGAAGCATGTCAAAGAGGGAAGCAAACTAAAAACTCTTTTCAAAGTAAGAATATGATTTTTACTTCTAGACCTCTTGAATTGCTTCACATGGACTTGTTTGGCACTTCTAGAACCATGAGCTTAGGAGGAAATTATTATAGACTTGTTATATCCACATTGTTCTTAAGATCCAAAAGCCAAGCATTCTCAGCTTTTAGGAAACTTGCCAAAGTTATTCAAAATGAAAAAGGCTGTAATATTGTTTCAATTAGGAGTGACCGTGGTGGTCAATTCCAAAATGAACACTTTGAAAAGTTTTGTGAAGATTTTGGAATTAATCACAATTTTTCAGCTCCAAGAACACCTCAACAAAATGGTGTTGTGGAGAGCAAAAACAGATCACTAGAAGAAGGAGCAATGACTCTTCTAAATGAAACAAAATTACCTAAGCATTTTTGGGCAGATACTGTAAGTATGGTTTGTAACGCCTCCTTTTACTCTCTCGTGCTTGATTGATTTTAGGAGAAATCTCGTGTCCACTTTGTATTAGAATTGTCTTAGTTACAAATTTCATGAAAAATTTCTTTCTTCTTACTTTGATTTATACCATTCGTTTGTAACATAAACGATTTTCCTCACCGCGGTTCATACAAATTTAGTCCATCACTACAAATTGGAATATAATACAGTCCATATTACATGCCCATTAATAAATAGTCCAAATACATATCATAAGCCACAAAATAAAAATTACAACATCTTTATCACATCCTTAACTCAAATCCATGCACATCTTCAATTTGTCATCCAGGTTCAGCTATTACTGTTCATCTGCTCACCCAAATAAATTGGGATCATCACAGGTGTCAACCACAGACACAGAAATAGGGTAAGTGTAACCACCACTTTTACTTTGCTTTTTATTACGTATTTATTTTTTATTTGCTAAAAAAATTTCACAAAAACAGAAAGAATCAAAGTTCAAACGAATCTTAGTTGTTTTTAAGAACGAATTTAAAAATGAAGGTTCAAAAGAAAATTCCGTCGTTTTAACAACGCATTTAGAAATTATGAGAGTTTTACACATTAAGTAAGTCATGATGTTCACACCTACCATACAGTTCATTCATTATTACATATTCAGAGTCCCATATATACACAGTCCATAGTACAACACAAATACAGATCA
>PYAF01000995.1:3014-13078 GCA_007407185.1 Glycine tomentella
ACATAACCTAGGGTACACACACCCCAGCCCTATCAAAAGTACAAACATAAACTATCAAAAGCTGAGCCTTCAAGCTCCTCTGCTGCTCCTCAGTCAGCAGCCAAGTCTCTACTGGGCCTCCTGCCCTGAGACTGTTCTTCTCGTCTAGAAGAATCACCTGAAATCATAAATCCCCACACGGGATGAGATATATATCTCAGTAAGCTCAGGGTCCAAGGGAAAACAATCCCACCCTAGCCCACAATTCACAACACAAGCATCAGACAAACACACACAGCATATCTGGCCCCATGGCCTGGTCCTTTGACCCTCAAACACATGAGCAGCTATCTGCTCCACACATCTGGCAGAGAACCCTCAATGCCGTGACAGAGAACCCTCAATGTCGGGGCAGAGGACCCTCCATGCCCTGGCAGAGAACCCTCAATGCCCTCTCGTCTGGCAGAGAACCCTCCATGCCATCCGGACAAGGCAGAGAACCCTCTATACCCTGTCAATCTATTGGCCAACAGATCTGTCCATAATCATATCATACATTCATAAAGCCAGCACATATGCATACATATTCTCACAGAAATGCACAGCCAATGCATGCATCATGAATCATGACCACAACTTCCCCGAAGTGTGGTATGCAACCAAGTGGGAATCATCTCCCAGGGACTCAGAACTTACCTGGTAAGGTCTCAGTCTGCAGTTCCTTCCCAGGTCTGTGGCTCCCGCCACCAACAATCTCAGTCTCATGGCCTAATCATAGCATATACAATTTCATATCAATCCAAGCCATCAGGCATTCAGTCACACAGCATAACATATCAAAATTCCCCTATCCTAGGGTTCAATTACACTCAACCCACACTAGGCTGCTCTTAGACCACTCAAGGTCCCTAAGGGCTGAAAGCCAAATCTCTGAGTCACCTCAGACTCAAGGCAACATCTGTGGCCTAGGCTTTCCTCAGCCTCAGTCATCAATATTCATCAGAATGGGCTGAGTTTCACTCAAAGCCCTGCTCAACTAGCCCCTCGGCTCATAACAACGCATAATCAAGGCTTTAGCCTATTAGAGACTCATTAGTAAGTAACTCTATACCCGTCACATAGGCCTATACAGAGCCAAGATTCAAAGTCATCAGAAACAGAAACTGAAAGCTAATCCTTCATCTATTCATCGCTCTGAACACATCTCTCAACAGGACCCTGGGCTAATTCTAGCCCCAGCACAAACGGGTCACTATTCATGAAACCCCTCATATTCAAAATCAAACGGAGAAACTTGTGTTTCTTACCTCAGTGGCGACTCCAACAGCCTCAGAACAGCTTCCTCTAGCTTCTATGTCCTAATCACGCTGTGGTTCTGCACCAAGCTCAAGTTCTCTGAGTTTTTCCTCTGAGGTTCCTCTTCTCACTATGAAAGGGATTTTCAAGGAAAAGGATGCAGGATTTCAGCTTTCTAATCGGTTCAATCACAGACAAAGATCATCAGGAAGTGTTTGGGCTAGTATTTAAGGTCCCTAAAAGCTTGGAAACACCTCTAATGGACGTCTGGACGGAGGAGGAAGAAGAGAGGAGAGAAAACTCCAGATTTTTCGAGCTTCTGGGCCTTTTATTGGCCCAGACGCGACTCCCACGCTACCAGCGTGGGCTGGCAGAAAAAAATTTCATTTCTGAGCCACTTCCCACGCTACTGGCGTGGACTCCACGCTACCAGCGTGGACATCCCACGCCATCAGCGTGGACTCCAGAGAAAAATTGCTTTTCTGGACCCCTTGCCACGCTATCAGCGTGGCTTCCCACGCCATCAGCGTGGCACTCCAGAAAACCCCAAAAAAACCCAAAAACAAGCTTTAAACGCAAGGTTATTATAGGTAGTGGAAACATCTTTAGATTTTAAAAAAATTTGATCTATTTTCCTTGTTGACATGCTTCATAGAGAAGATGCGTTATCCAACAAATCTTAGGCAATCCTTTCACTAAATCCTTTTTAGATTGTTTTGAAATATGTCTCACATTGACATGCCCAAATTTTTTGTGCCAAATCCATCTTTTATCTTCTCTAGAAAGTAGACACATTACATTTTGTTGACTTAGACAGATCAATCTCATACAGATTGTTGTGTCATCTGACAGTAAATAAGGACTTGCCATATTTTGTATTGACTATAGATTGGTCTTTGTTGAAGGACACAATATAACTACTATTGCAAAATTGACTTATGTTTAGTAAGTTATACTTCAGACCTTCAACATATAAGACTCTCTTCCAGAGTCTGGAATTTCTTTTTCAAATCTTCATTTGATTTCTTCAGCTCAATATTTTCACAAACAAATATTTTATATTTTCTTTATTCTTTTTGCATTGAAGAGAAATCATATGACTATTCTGAAGAAGAACATCATAGGGCATCTCTTCTTCATCGTCTGATGAAGAACAAGAAAAGGTTTCAAATTCAAAGTAGGTTCTTACCTTAACTTTTTCATTTGTATATGTCATCAGATAGAGGTTAGCTTGCTCATCATATGAATTGTTACTCTTTTCAATGTCTAACTCATCCTAGGCAACCATTAGACTTTTCTTTTTCTTGTTACCAGAGTGGTGTCTTTCCATCTAGAAGAGTGCTAAAACTTTCATTTCTTTTTCCTCATTTGTTTGAATTTCCTGGACATGAGGGTCACTTCATCATATGTGGATCCCTTAGAACAATTATCTGAACCATCGGACTTAGCCATATGCATTTTTAGAGCATTATAAGAGCTCTTGATTTCTTATCGTGTAGAACTGACTTCTGCAGTCTTGAAGGTAGCATAATCTCTCTTAGGCAGATGATCTCAGTTCTGAAGGTGAACTTCATGAACTCTTAGGATACCTAATAGTTCATCCCATGCTAGATTTTTCATATTACTAGCTTCTTGGATGGTTGTTATTTTTGGTTCCCACACCTTGGGAAAGTTGTCTGGAATCTTCAAATTTCCTGAGCTTTGGTAAAGGTGTCTCCTAAAGCTTCAAGACCATTCAGAAACACTTCAAGTCTTACAAACATGTCATCCACAAATTTTACTTGTTTCATGGAGAAGCTTTCATAGTGACATGTCAAAGTGGCAACCATTCTTAGTTAATTGTTCCTTCATAGTTGATGCTTAGTGATTCCCATGTCTTTTTCGTTGTCTTAAGTCTGCATATCTTGTTGTATTCATTCTTGGATAGAGCGCATGTCAAAGTATAATGAGATTTTGGGTTTAGCTCCATTATAACAAGGTTTGTGTGTGTATTCTGCCTCAGGTCTAGGAATGGGTATATCCCCATTTGTGATGACCAGCTAGAGCATGTAGTGGTTTGACTTGATGTAAATCTCTATTCTATCTTTCCCATAAAGATAGTCCTCTCTTGTGAAGCCCAGTGGCCTCGTGAGGGATGTTCCCTCAACAACAAAATGACTGTTTTTATTATTGTTGTTATATGCCATTAGGATCTTTTCTCTAGACATTGTCAGGTGCTCAACCCTTAGAGGCTCAACTTTCATATCAAACTATAAAGGCAAATATCACAAAAAGGGGGGTTGAATTGTGATTTTTACTAAACTTTAAACTTTTTTTCAAAAACAACAACATTATCGTCTGATGAATAAAGTCTAGAGAAACAAATATCAAGTTTTCACAAGGCAAATCAGACAATAGTTTCAAATCATATAAAACAAGCGACGTCTTTTTAAAAGCAAAGATCAAATTCAAACCCTAAGTTAGTTTAAAGAGCAGAATAGTATAAGACATTAGAAATTTATACTGGTTCGTCTCAACCACTGAAACTACATTCAGTTCTTGGCAAACCATCAAGTTCCACTAACTTCAACAATTTAAAAGTATTTATCACTGCTACTTCTGACTTTTTAACTCAAGCTCTACATCAAGCTTATTACAACCAGTATTCTTTATCTACCAAGCCACTGTTGGCTCTAACACAAATATGAAGATTTGTTTGTTTTGATTGTATAATGACTAACACTCAATCATCTTATAGACTGATGGATACTTTCAACAATAAATCTTTTTTGTCAAGGGAATCAAAGTATTTTGAGAGGTTTTCTAAACTTTACAAGAATAACTTTTTATAGAAAGAATTTGAATAATGAGTGCTTCAATTCATACTTCATGTCTTCAAAGCTTCTAGTATTTATATGTCTTTTTCAATCAAGTATTTGTTGTCTCTAAATAGACATATTTCCTCTCTAAAGCTTGCGTATGAAGAATTTGGTTGTTGAGGCATTAAATATGTGCATTAAATGCACGTACTTCTTCATGTTGAGAAATCACTCTTCGTTGTTGGCGTGTTGAACGCTATACAAGAAAACCACTTCTGTTTGCGTCCTAGTAGGTCTGTGCAGCAGAACACTTCTTTTGACGATGATTAAGGAATTTCATAACTTGTCTTTATTTATTCTTCATAAGATTCCACAAATCCTAAGATAATGTTTCTGCAAAATAGATCTCAAACAAAGTATTAAATGAAATCTTAAATGTCATATTTAAAGTCGTATCATATTGATTGGTCGTTTTTAGTTAAATATTTTTCTATTCCTCTTAGCTTATTTGACTTCTCTTGGACTTTTATTTTCTCATTCTAATTCAATTTTTGTCTTAGGCAAGCAAGTGGGCTTAATTGCTAATTGTTGCTTATTTTTGGAATTTTTTCTCACTTGACATATCTTCCTTGTACAGGACCTACAGAGCTCTACAAAACTCCGAATGGAGTATATGAGTAGTCCTTGAAAAGGTAACAAAAAGATCTACAAGTTTGTCAGAGAGGCCAATTCTGTCATTTGCAAGATCATTTTAGGCTTTGAAGTCAGAATCACTGCACTTAAATTTTGGGTTGCGAGTTAGATTTTTATTGGTGTAAATAGCATAATTAATTAGAATAGATGGGCCTATTCATGATCCATTCTTTCCTTCTGACTTAGTCATTATATGTTATTGAAATTAGTGAGTGAATATTACATTACATTTTAGCAAAAACAGAATTTACATTTTCCTTTTTAAGTTTTCAGAATCAAAACCCTTTCTCTTATTTTCTCTCAATTGTTCTTCATTGTTCTTCATTTTTGTTTGGATTTTTCACGGCAAGCGCACCGATTTGTCGTTGTAAGTTTCAAATTTATAAAATATCATCTCCACAAGGACTTGAGCTTACTCAGTTAATCCAACTAAAATTAAACAGTTGAATAGATATGTACAAGTAGGTTGAACGATATTTCATTTGTTGAGTAAAGTAAACTAACTAAACTTAACAAAAATGAAAATATATTTATGAGAAAGCGGGATTGGATTTCATCATTCTTAACATCCTATATTCAATTAATATTTACCATGCATAAATCACCATCTATTCTTATTGATGCACACTAGGTTACCTTGAATCGATTCCTCGCATATTTAAGTAAATTACCCCAGCGTTAAGAACTATAATCGCATGCTTTTATGCAATCGAAACATTATGCCCTACTCCTAGAAACGTAACGTAAAGAGTAATTTCATTCAGTTCAAACCCTAAGATTACTTTCCAGTCTCACTTCGGATTTAAGCTCGTGATACTAGTGATCAAGTAGGATCAAGCATTAAGCGCAGAACGAAACTACCAATAAGAAATAGAATGACTCATGCATGAATATTAAAAGAAGCATAGGGTTAAGAAGATTACATCCAACCTCTAAGAAGCTAGCCCAGCATGGAGAGAACCTCCTCTCGGAAGGAGCAGCTGAACGTTCCCATCCTCGCTTCTCTCCGGCAGAGCTTCCACGCTAAACCTCACTTCTCTCACTTTCTTAACCTACTTAAACCTAATATTTAAGCACCTAATATCTAAGAACAAAGCTAAGGAAGAAAAGGGAGGAAGAACTCCCAAAAAAATTGGTGCCAAAGCTCTCCAATCCGTGTCCTATTTATAGTTTTTGGCCACCAGCTAAGCTCCACTGGCCCAGGCACCTGTTTCCTTCATAATCTGGTCACCTGGGCGAGTTAACCTGATCATTTTGGAACTTGGAGTGGCCTGGGCGACCAAAATGCACTAGGGAGGCTGGCCTGGGCGACTGGAGACTTAACCATGAAGTTTTCTTTGGGCTTTTGTGACTTCTTGGGCCAGGAATGCTGTTGGAACTTCCCATGTTTGATATATGCACCTTTCTTGCTTGCTTTGATTTTTCGGAAGCCTTAGAATTCCACGAAATCTATTCAAATACAAAGCACGATTGAATTAATCTTCCGAAACACTTAAAACATGAGCATAAGGTGCTTATTAACTAGGTTTAGGGAAATTTCTAAGCTAAATGAAATAAATCAAAAGATAAGTGTCAATATTTAAACATGCAATTAACTGAAATGTGGCACTTATCAATTTTCGTTTTCTGTTCTTCCATTTTTGTGCACCAATTTCGTGGGACTTTCATTGCTGATGATCATGGGAGGCTAAACAATCAATCCAAGGATCTAGTCCAAGCAAATGGGAATTTGAGTTCTGGTTTAGTATTTCGAATTCTGTGTGAATGTTCACTTTGTTCTTCAATCTACTATTCAATTTTCATAATTATGAATGTGTTTAGGATTGAAAATGGATTAGGTTATGGATTCATTTCCTAATTTCGAATTTTAATCACAGATTAGTTGGATGATATTTCAATTAGGTTTGTGATTTCAATTAATTTAGGAGTTAATTCGATTGAATTGCTTCTAATGAAATTGAATGAACTTTCATAACAGAATCATTATTTGAGAACTTTGATAATTACCATTGTTTGGTTTGGTGAATTGGATTGATGCTTTTTAATCTGTTTTACATTATCTCTTGTCAATTCGCATTAGTTTATACGTTTTCTGCAATTTTTACTTATCGCATGCAAACTGTTTGATAAAAATCCTCAATTTTTTATTAGTGAATTGAAGTTGGAACCATATTGATAGTGTCTCTGAGTCGACCTAGGTTAATCCTGTACTACAGAATTAGCGTAGTTTAATTGTTTTGAAGCGATACGACATTGTTAATCACATATCAATATTTCATCTTGCTATTGTCTGAAACATCATATGCAAACTTTGCAAAACATTTTCTAACAGCACATAAGACACAACTTTTAACCTTTGTATTTATTTACATTTAATCAAAATAATTAAGGATCTTAATTTTTCTTAAGACATAAATGTCTTTTGACTTAATTGGTAGTAAGAAAACAAAAAATAAAGAGGTGTACTTAAACAAATGAGGAATAAAAATAGCAACTTCCTTTCTATTTACAAAAAGTTCCAATCTTTGGATTGGACCACACTAAAGTAAGATTAGATTGGGCTTATAAGTGACATGTTGGATAAATAGTTTCTGGCATTTGAATGCGAAAAATCAATTTGGTTGAAAGGCAGCCATCTGTTATCTGTTAATGGCTAAAAGAAAAATGCCAACCCCTCTCTCATGGTTGTTGGGAGGATATTTCACGATATGGACCAAACAAACTAAGTTAGCTATAAAATGTAAGTCCCTTTGTTTGATTGCAATGCACGATGACTATTAATTATTCTCTCTTTTTTTAGTTATAAGTTTTAATGGCCTAATTTACCAAATTAAGAAAAATAAGTAATTTAATTCATAATATAAATTTATCTTAAATTAATAATTTTTTTAAAAAAAAATATCCTTGTTCGTATTTTTGTGTTAGACAAAATACACAAATGTTATAAAAATGTAAATATATTTTTTAAGAGGGAAGAAATTGATACAAGTGAGAAATAGGTCCCTCAGAAATTTTATCTGTCAGGAGATCCAACTAAAATGAAACTTGTCAGAGTGGCTTGAGACAAGCTTTGTTCCCCTAGGAAGAATAGGGGCCTAAATCTTAGGTCCATGAAAACTATAAACAACGCGTCTATCCTAAAGCTCTCCTAGGAATTGATTGCTAACAACTATTAGTGGACCAATTTAGTCTCTGCAAGGTTTATCAGGCATGGCAAGCCAGTGTTTTACTATGCCAAATCCTCCATTTGACCTGGAATTCGTTCTTGCTTGAATTCCGCTTGGGAGGGCAGTCGTTGGTGCATGGGGAACGGGATAAAGGTGAACTTTTGGACTGATAGATGGCTCTCCAGTCCTCTAGTTGACCTCTTGGACATTCCTAGCCCTCTTCACCCCAAGCTTAGTGCTATACCAACTTCCTTCAGGATGGCAAGTGGTGTATTCTTGATTGTATTCTGAACAGAGACCCTGTGATTTCAGCAAAAGTTATATCCACTATTATTCCTTTCGAGCAATGTGAGGACTATCTCATCTGGATAGATTCTTCTCAGGGTAATCTCACCAACAGGTTGGCAGTGGATTCTATTTCTCCCTTTAAACCTGAGGTTCCTTGGGGAAAGAATATTTAGAGTGCAGTTTGTT
Organism: Glycine tomentella; assembly: GCA_007407185.1. Taxonomy (NCBI): domain Eukaryota; kingdom Viridiplantae; phylum Streptophyta; class Magnoliopsida; order Fabales; family Fabaceae; genus Glycine; species Glycine tomentella. The sequence continues at coordinate 11,422 of PYAF01000995.1, forward strand.
GGGCCTATGCTCTTTAGTAGAGCCCAATTGGACTGAGACTATTAGAAGAGTCTAAAGACTAATATAAATACTCCTACTTAGGTCATTAACAGTGAGACAGAAAACCTAAGAAAAAGAGAGGTGGCCATACACCCTACTCATTCCCCCTCAAGAGATAGTTTGGAAGATTTGCTAGGAACAAAGAGCCAATCAACCAAGTTGAAAGATACAAGAGGTAAACACATAAAACTATGATGATCAGTTACATCTCAAACCACAAACAGTTTATATGCTTCCGCAGTATTTAATATGCCAACAATTGGTATCAGAGCCAACTTATGCGTTTGGATGTGGATCTAGTTTTTGATTTACATTATTTCATGTAATTAGTTTTGCTTCATGAAATATGGCACCTAGTGTTCTATTTATTGGAATGATGCTCACATGTACATCCTTTTATTTTTCTTCCATTAAAAATGATTGCTTTATTGGATTTTTGGCTTTAATCCATGGTTGAGATTTGACTGTATTTTCTTTGGTTGTAACAAGGAGGCTAATCACATATGATTAGGTTTCCTCCTTGATTTTTATTTCAATTTTTGTATATTTTTTTAATGTTATACAAAAGTTGTAATAAAAGAAGATCAAGAAGATGCAAAAAGAAAGATGTTCAATATTGTTTGGACATGTTCGTAACGGCGCAGTGGACGTGACGGCTAGGGTTCCTGAAAGTTGACTTAGGGTTTCTTGCCAAAGTTTTTTTTTTTTAACATTAGGCCCATGGCTACCATAAAGGGGCTTGAAACGCAACCTACAGACTGAAAGGAAGAAGAAAATGGGCTGAAGAGATTTCAGTTCCCATTTGTAACTTTATTTTTTTTTTCTTTTCTCTAGGAAATGATGGATTAAATTCTAATTTATAATTGCTTTATTTTTATGAGTGGATGAATTATATGATAACATGCTTATTGTGATAACATGTCATATAGAATAGGTGGTGCCATATTGTTGCATAACTTGAAAATTACATGAGCATAATAGCTATTTTGTCATTCCACGACAAGTATGATAGTTATTATAGGATTATTTTGATTCAAAATTATTTTTAAATATTAATTAAAATTATTATATTTTTGTTAAAAAATCTAGATTAATAATTGAATTAATTAATTTTGAATAATTAAAATCAAGACAAATAATCCAGATTATTTCCTAAGAGAACTGTTTACATTGCGAGTAATTTGTGGGTCTTCTAAAATGGTCGTGTGTTAACACACGCTGCATACCACAATCATGTATCATGATTGTATGAAGTGTAACGTCTCTCTTTTACTCTCTCGTGCTTGGTTGATTTTAGATGAAATCTTGTGTCCACTTGTATTAGAATTAGATTAGTTATAAATTTTTCTCGAAATTCTTTTCGCTTTACTTGCTAAATTTTAAATTGGTCAGTAACATAAACGAATTCTTCCTCTCCACGGTTTAAATATAATAAAGTACAGTTCAACAATACAGTCCAAATACAAGCCATCGTAAAATACAAGGAATTTAAAATTTGGTACAAGTCATCAACACATCTTCATCATCATTTCTTTAAAATCCTTCAAGGCCTCCCTGCTTTTCTGCTCGCCCAAATGAATTGGGGTCATCACAGGTGTCAACCACAGACACAGCTCGG
>PYAF01000995.1:13178-24989 GCA_007407185.1 Glycine tomentella
CCTAGGGATGGGAACATGAGTCTTCTTCTTTTTATACCATTTGATGCTTAAGAAAACCTTATTCTAATAGTCTGTTATCTAATAGTATTCTTTATTTCCGTCATAAAAATATCTATTCAAAATATCTAAGGGTGTTCTTGTCCTTTCCAAAATATTTAAGGGCATTTATGTAAATTCCCCTTCTAAAATATCCTTTCAACATATCTAAGGATGTTCTTGTCCTTTCCAAAATATTTAAGGGCATTTATGTAAATTCCCCTTCTAAAATATCCTTTCAAAATATCTAAGGGCAGTTTTGTAATTTTTCAAAATATCCAGGGGCGTTTTCGTCTTTTTCTCCTCAAGAGCATTTTTGTCATTTCTGACTTACGGAAAGGGTAATATAGTCTTTTCCCTTCAACTCTTCTTCTTCTTTTTTTTTCCCCCAAATAGCTCAAATATAGACTATCAATTTGTCTAAGACTTGCTTTAATATTTAACTGTAGTTCTTGGATTTTTGGGGTGTTACATGAAGCACACGCTGCCTATCATGACCAGATTTTAGGACCTTAATGATTTCAAAATTTTGATAAGCTAAGCTTGCACGTTCATCAGCTTGCCGCTGCTTACATAGTTTTTGAAATCAAACAAAGAATATTCGAATTTAAACAATTCTTGGAAATTGAAAATTTCTAAATTTTAAAATATTGAATGGGTAAAGGTTTTTTTTAATTAAGTAATTAATTTAAAACCTACAGGCTCCAATTATGGGTTTATTAGTGAAATGGTTATCGCTAAAGCCCCATCGGATAAGGATAATCGGATTCTTCAAAATTTTAGTAAATTTTTGTACGGCCCATCGTTGACAACACTTAGACAATAAAGATAATTTTGAAAGTAAACAATGGTTAAATACATTCAACTTTGGTAAAATTGTTAACCCTCCCATCGAAGCTCTGGCAATGGAACTGAAGGCTCAAATAACAATATTTGTTTTACAAGTATCTTGCTCATCGTAAGCCTTGTAAAGATAACTATGGAACTGAAGGCTCAAATAACAATATTTTTTTTACAAGTATCTTGCCCATCATAAGCCTTGTAAAGATAACTAATGGATTGTTGAACTATAAACGAGTAGTAGTAATTAGAATCTACTAGCACTATATTTGTTTGTTGTTATTCTTGTTTGTAATTAGTGTGCTTGTATTTCAGAAAAATGTCTTCATTCAATCCTTTAGCTACTATCTTGAGCCAAAAACCTATGGATGGTACAAATTACAAACAATGGAAAACTAATTTAGATATTGTTCTTCAATATCAAAAGCTCCACTTTGTTTTGATTACCCTTATACCAGCGCAGCTCGCTGAGGATGTGCTTGAGGCTTCAAAGACACGTTTTCAGTAGGAGAAAGAAATATAGGAGAAGGCAAATGTGGCAGTTCGTTGCTATATTTTAACCAGTCTTGCCAATCACCTTTAGGAGCAAGTGAGCATGATTGAGAGTGGAGCAATAATGCTCTAGACTCTTGATGGCATGTTTGCTACGTCTAACAGCTCTACTAGGCAGAATACGCTGAATGCAGTCACCAAGACAGTTATATCTGGAGGAAGTGTGTGAGATCATTGTCTGGCAATAATAGCAAACTTCAAGAAGGCTGAAGACCATGGGGTTAGATTTGAACAAGAAGTAAAAGTTGAATTTCTCTTACAATCACTGCCTGAATACTTCAATCAGTTCAAGATGAATTATAATATGAATAAGATGAATCTTGACCTTACTCAGCTGATGCACGAGCTTAAGAGTGTTGAACAGTCTCTGGTCAAGCAGGGCAGTGCCTTTTTGGCTGGTGAGAGTTCTGTGAAACCTAAGGGGGAACCCAAGGGAAGGAACAAGAACAAAAAAAAAAGAAATTAGGCATTCCAGTTGCTAAACCAGTTGCAATGAAGCAACCAAAAGGCAAGTGCTTCAAGTGCGGAAAAAAGGGGCATTGGAAGAAAAATTGCCCACGTATGAATCAACTAGGTATTGGTAATTTACATGTGCTTGAAGTTTGTTGAGTGGAGAATTACAATGATAAATGGATCATTGATTCAAGACCACTAACCATATTTGTCACTCTTTGCAGTGGTTCAAACATAGCTTGCCTGTAAGTGAAGGAAAAAGAGTTTTGAGCTTTGGAAATGGGGAGCTTGTGTCTGCACTAGCAGTGGGACAGGTTATTTTATCTTTTGATAATTGCAGAACTTTGGTTTTACAATACTGTTTATTTATTCCGAATTTTCAGAGGAATTTAATTTCTGTTAGTTGTTTGATTAAACATGGTTTGACAATTCAATTTAATTCCTTAGTTTCAATAAAAAGTTCATCTTCTTTTATTTGTTCCAGTGAAATGATTAATGGTCTTTATTTCCTTAGTCATGTGCCCTGTGAAGTTAATCATGTTAAATTAGGAGATGTTGAGCATGTTAATTTATCAAAGAAAAGAAAAGTTTCCAATGAAACTTATCTTTGGCATTTGAGATTGGGCCATATTAACTCTAACAGAATACAAGGTTTGGTCAATAGTGGGATTTTAAAATCCCTGAACTTTGAACCGATACCAGTTTGTGAATCTTGTTTAGAGGGTAAAATGACTAAGTGATCTTTCAAGGCCAAGGGAAATCGTGCCACACTTCAGTTGGAATTGGTACATACTGATGTATGTGGACCAATAAATGTCCAGGCCAGAGGCGGGTATTAGTATTTCATCACATTTACTGATGATTACTCTAGATTTGGACATGTGTACCCGATGCGTCACAAGTGTGAAGGTTTTGGAAAATTCCAAGAGTTCAAGGCTGAGGCAGAAAAGCATCTTGGTGTTCAAATTAAGACTCTTCGGTCTGACCGAGGGGGTGAATACCTATCTGGAGAGTTCAAGTCTTACCTTATCAAAGAGGGGATAGTTACACAATTATCTTCCCCAGGGATACCCCAGCAGAATGGAGTTGCTGAAAGGAGAAATAGAACCCTTTTAGAAATGGTAAGATCTATGCTCGGTTATTCATCTCTTTCTGATTCATTCTGGGGATATGCCTTAGAAACTGCTATGTACCTTGTGAACTTAGCTCCGTCCAAGTCGGTTTCAAAGACACCAATAGAATTATGGAAAGTGTGTAAGCCCACCATGAATCATATTCGGATTTGGGGTGCTCCGGCACATGTCTTACAACAGAAGCCAAATAAAATGGACTCGCGTACAGAAGTATGCATGTTTATAGGCTATCCTAAAGGAACCAGAGGTTGATTGTTTTATAGTCCGAAAGAAAAGAAGGTCATAGTGAGCACTCACATGACTTTCTTAGAGGATGACTATATGGCAAATTATAAGCCAATAAGTAAGGTTATTCTTGATGAGCTAGTCTCAGATCAAGTTTCACCTCAACCTCAAGTGATTCCAACTTTTGTTTCTGGAGGAACCAGATTCAGAACCAGAAGTTCAGCATAATGTTCAACAAGTAGAACCTGTAGAAATGCAAGTACCACTTGTGGAAGAGAAAAATCAAGAATTGGTTAACCCAGGTAATGAGGTTCCTCCATAAATTGTTAATCCACCTAACTTGGATCGTCCTGTAGATGGACAACAATAAGTGCGACAATGTCGTAGTGGAAGATTGATTCATAAACCCGCAAGATTTCTCTTGTTGGGCGAATCATATCAGGATGTCATCATTGAAGAAGATGATGATCCCACAAGTTATGACGAGACACTAGGAGATGTTAATGCTCAGGAATAGCTTGAGGCTATGAATCGTGAAATGGATTCTTTGTATTCCAACTCAGTTTGGTCTCTTGTAGATGCACCAAAAGGGGTAAGACCCATTGGGTGTAAGTGGATCTACAAGAGAAAGAGAGGATCAGACGGGAAGGTTGAAACCTTCAAAGCTAGATTGGTGGCGAAAGGGTGCACCCAAATAGAAGGTGTGGATTATGAAGAAACCTTTTCGCCGATTGCCATGCTCAAGTCCATCCTGATTCTCTTAGCTGTTGCAACAAATCTTGATTATGAGATTTGGCAAATGGATGTCAAAACTGCTTTTCTAAATGGAAATTTGGAAGAGGATATCTATATGCAGCAATGATAAGTGCCATATTTCAGTCAAATTATGGTTTCAATGATGGCACTTATCTTTTGATTTCATTAACTTTGTCTATAAACTTGCCTTAAACCTAGTTGATTTGTATCTATTATTTAGATAAATGTTGTTTTTCATATTTCGGAAGATTAATCCAATCATATTTTGTATTTTGATAGGTTTCGAGGATATCCAAGGCTTCCAAACAAGCAAAGTAAGCAAGGAAGGGCTTAAAGATCAAAACTTGGAGGTGTTAACAGCAAAACAGGCCTACAATTCATTCAGGTCCAAAGCTTTCTTCAGGACTAAGTCTTTAACTCGCCCAGGCGAGCAACCATAGTTCATTTAGCTCGCCCAAGCGAGCAAACAAAGGCAAATTCACTCGCCTGGGCGAGTGAAGCAGGCAGGAAGGAGAAAGCTATAAATAGGCCACGAATTGGGAGCATTCATCATCCAATTTTCATTTCCTTTGCTTCTTAGCTTGTTTCTTAGGTTAAGTAGCTCAAATATTAGTAGTAGGGAGATTAGGGGAGTGAGAGAAGTGAAGATTAGTGTGGAAACTCTACCTGAAAGAAGCGATGATAGGGCCCCTTCATCAATTCTTCCCATGAGGAGGTTCTCTCCATAATGAATAGCTAACTTCTCTAAGGATTGGATATAATCTTCTTATCCCTATGTATCTCTTTTAATATTTATTTGTGCATTAATCTTTTCTATTCCTTGTTGGTAATTTCATTTTGTGCTTAATGCTTTATTCTACTTGATCACTAGTTTCATGAATTAAAATCCTAAGCTTGATTGGAAAGTTCCCTTAGGGTTTGAACTGAATGATTTTACTCATTACGTTACGTTGCTAGGAATATGACATAACGTTATTGATTGCATAAAACACGTGATTATGATTTTAATGTTGGGATATTTATTCGATATGCGAGGGATCAATATTTAGTATATATCTTTAGGATTCTCAAACGCGAGGAATCAATTTGAGGTAATTTAATGTGTGCATCAATAAGGAAAGAAAATAATTTATGCATGGTAAAGTTAATTGAATACTAAGGGTAAGAACAACAAAATCCAATCCTACACTTTTCTTGAACTTAACTAAATGCGCTTTATTTGTTTCTATAAGTTTCCGCATCCGTTAGATTTTTATTCTCTTTATATTCATACGTTTCGTTATCGCACAAATCAGATGAACTTTTGCTTACACTCTTTGTACATAAACTATTAAATTGTTGAAATTTTATTTGAATTAACTAAAGTAAACTCAAGTCCCTGTTAAAATTGATTTCAAGAGATGTATTTTTCCTCTCCACAACACCATTTTGTTGAGGTGTTCTTGGAGCTGAAAAATTGTGGTTAATTCCATTTTCTTCATAGAATTTTTCAAAATGTTCATTTTGGAATTCTCCACCATGATCACTTCTTATTGAGATAATTTTGCTACCTTTTTCATTTTGTGCAAGCTTGGCCATTTTTATAAAAGCAAGGAAAGCATCACTTTTGGATTTCAAAAATAGAGTCCAAGTAAATATAGAGTAATCATCTACAATGACAAGCCCATAATAATTATCTCCTAAATTCATAGTTCTAGTAGGACCAAATAAGTCAATGTGAAGTAATTCAAGGGGTCTAGAGGTGGAAACAATGTTTTTACTTTGAAAAGAATTTTTGCTTTGTTTCCCCTTTTGACAAGCATCACAAAGTTTGTCCTTTTCAAACTTCAGTTTGGGTAAACCAATTACTATATCCTTTCTAATTAGCTTATTCATATGATGCATATTAATGTGACTTGCCCTTCTATGCCATAGCCAAGATTCATCAATCTTGCTTATTAGACAAGAAGTGTTGTGAAAGAATGCATGATCAATTGATAGTAAATAAATGTTACCTTTCCTTTTACCTATGTGAATCACTTTACCACTTTGCCCATCACAAATCATCCAAACAATTCTCATTGAATGAGACTTTGAATCCTTTATCACAGAATTGGCTTATGCTTAAGAGATTATGCTTCAACCCTTCTACATAAAGAACATTTTTTATTTTGGTTTTGAAGCTATCTCCAATGTTGCCTTCTCCAATGATCTTCCCTTTGTTATTATCTCCATAAGTGACATATCCTCCATCTTTAAGAGTTAGATTTGTAAGCATACACATGTCACCCGTCATATGTCTAGAGCATCCACTATCAAGGTACCATAATGAGGATCTAGCTCTTAGACATACCTGCAAAAATCAAATCAATTTATAAAGGAAGGTACCCAATTGAGATTGGGTCCATAGGGGTTAGTAGCTTTCCTTTTGAACCCAAATGCAATCTCCATTAGGCACATAGAACCTCCTAGCATAGCATTTGTAAGATGTATTTCCTTTTTCCATACAATAGTTGCATGTTACAGACTTTGATGATTTTCTCACGAAAGCATTTTGATTGATCTTTGAGTTTTTGAACTTCTTTTGATTCTTCTATTTTTGAGGTACAAATACAGTTTTTCCAAAAGATTTTGAGCCTTGTTTATACCCCAAACCAGAAGTATCTCCAATATACTTTTGCACACTTAACATTTCAGCTAAGTTGCATTTTCCTTTGTAAAGCTTTCTTAAAAGATCAATTAAATCACTATTTTTGGATAAAAGTAACATGTATTTTTCTCCTTGATTCCTTTTGTAATCATCAAAATCTTTTTGCAACAAGTTGTATTTGTCAACATTAGTAGAAGAAGAAGCACATACACATCCATTCATTTTGTAACTTGAAACAAGTTTTTCATTTTCTTCTTTCAAGTTGCAAATTTCAGTTTGCAATTTCAGTAATTTATGCAACATGCCATCTAAGATTTCCTTTGAGCTTGTTATTGGATTTTGCAAGCTTTTGGGCTTCTTCATGCATTTCTTGGAAAGCATTAATAACTTGTTCAAGTTCAGAATTTACCTCATCTCCATCAATTGATAGATCATCAACTTCTTCATTGATTGTGGAGGTGAGACACATGCTTGCTTCTTCATTTTCAGTTGAAAATTCTGATCTTGTTGACTTATTATCTTCCCAAGCTATGTAGGCTCTTTTTGGATTTTCCTTCCTTCCTCATCTTGTTGTCACCTTGTTGCTTTTTCAAAAAGTTGAGCATTCTGATTTGATGTGGCCAGGTTTTCCACATTCAAAGCAAGTAAAATTGTTGTCAATCCTTTTGTTGTTGTTGTTGTTGATGATCTTATTCTTTGTAAACTTCTTGTTCTTGTTTTTCCTCAAGAACTTGCTGAACGTCTTGACAACCAAGTTCATGTTGTCCTCTTCATCCTCTTCACTTGAATCTTCCACTTTTTATGACTTTGATGATGAAGCTTTTAATGCAATACTTTTATTTTTCTTTTCTGCATCTTCAGCACAAGTTAGTTGAGACATTTCAAGCTCATATTCAAGTAACTTACCAAATAGTGCAGCCATGGACATCTTTGATAGATCTTTTGATTCATTGATTGTTGTCACCTTTGGTTGCCAAGGTCTTGTGAGACACTTCAAGATCTTGATGTTTAGTTCTTCAGTATCAAAGATCTTCCCAAGACCCAAAAGATGATTGACTATATGAGTGAATCTTGTTTGTAGCTAAGAAATGCTTTCTGTGGTGTTCATCTTGAACATCTTATACTCATAGATCAAGGCATGTTTTCTTGATCTTCTAACTTCTTCAGTTCCTTCATGAGTTATTTTCAGCATCTCCCACATTTCTTTTGCACTTGTGCATCTTACTGTTCTAAAAAATTCATCAGAAGAAAGTGCAGAGGTAATCATATTTTTAGCTTTAAAATCATATTGGACAACCTTTTATTCAGCATCTGTCATCTCATCTCATTCTTTGGGAAACATTTCATTGCCAACAGTTTTCTTAGGAATAAAAGGACCCTTTTCTATAGCATTCCAAACACCTGGGTCATGTGATTGAATAAAGATTTTCATTCTATTTTTCCAAAAACCGAAGTGCTCCCCTTCAAACATTGGAGGACGATTGAGAGAAGCCTCTTCTTTGAAGGTAATTTGTGAGGTATTCATTTTTCTTTTTGAAGAAAAAATAATGATCTTGAATAACTCTCAAGAACCAGCTCTTGATGCCAATTGAAAATAATAGGAATACCCACAATAACCAAGAGGAGGGGTGAATTGATTAAAACCTTGGTATTTTAAAATTAATTCAAATCAAAGTTCAGGATCTTTATCATTTTCAAAACCAAGAAATCTATTTACTCAATCAAATAACTCAATCTCAAGAAATCAATAAATCAAAATAGAACTTGTTGGACAATGAATATGAATCAAAGAATCAATGAACAAGATGAGTGATAGAGAGAGAATAAAAAACACAAGCAATTTATACTGGTTCACTTCACAACTGAAGTTACATCCAGTTTCTTCTAATCAACACTAGATTAGAGCTTCACTATTATAAATTTTTGTTCTTACAAGCTTTTACAAAAACCTCTCCTTTATCAACACTAGATAAAGAATAGAAATCTAAAACCTTATTAGAAATCTAAGGAGCAAGAACCAGAGAACACTACTCTGTTCTTTGAGCTAGAGAGTCCTTCTCTAGAACCAAGCAAGAAGAACCCACTTTACAATAGTCAATTACAACAGAAATTTAAAAACAAATTTACACACAAAGATTAAGGAGAGAGACAACCTGATGATCCAATGAATGTTATGCACATGAATTACCAAATCAGGTTGAGAAGCAAACTAAATCAGAACATGTTTTTCCTTAACCTTGAAGCAAGAAGTAAAAACACTGAGAAAATCACTTAGAAATGCTTAGAAGACTTGTGTATACTCAGAAATACGAAGTGGTCAAGTTCTCTCACAAGCCAAGCCTTCAAACCTATTTATAACAGAATTTGTAACTAACTGTAAACGATTAAACATGCCTAATAATTGATTAAAATTCTTATGTAATCGATTAAATTATCACTTAATCGATTAAAATGTTAAAGAAGCTTTCTGTGTATCAGCAACGAGCAAAATAATCGATTAAACCAAGTTGTAATCGATTAAGATAGAAAGTTATGTTTCACAAAATGAACTGTGTAATTCATTACGAATTTTGGTAATCGATTAAATCAGAAAGTAGGCATTTTCTAAATGAACTATGTAATCGATTACTGATAATGGTAATCGATTATCACAGCAAGGCTTAAAATAATCCTTTAACTATGTAATCGATTACACTAAGTAAGTAATCGATTAAAACTTTTAACAAAGCAGTTTATTTTCAATCAAAGGTCAAATAATCGATTAATCCGATAGGTAATTGATTAATTTTTTCATAAAGGTTTTTTCAGATTGAACGAAGAACATAATAATCGATTATATCATTAAGTAATCGATTAAAACAGTAAGAAAAGCATTTTTCCAAAAACCTTTTAATCAGATTCAAATCTTAACCAAGAAGATAAAACCTTTGATGATTTAATGAAAATCATTTAAGCTTAATAACGAATGAATAAATGCAATGCAAGGATCAATCAGATTGTCTTTCTCTTATACTTGAATCAATTACAAAACTTCAAGGCACTTCAAGCATGTTGAAAGCTCAAAACCATTTCTTGAATCAAAGTCTTCCATTCTTCATGGTGCTCCCCCTATATCCAACAACAACGAAAAATTGGTACGCTTGCCAAGAGTCTAACAAGCAACCAAAAGGGTTCATAGCCAAAGGGCAAGAAAACATGGTATGCAAGTTGCAAAGGTCCATTTATGGACTTAAGTAAGCGCCCAGATCATGGAACATTAGCTTTGATCAAGCCATTAAGTCTTATGGTTTTGAGAAAAGTCCTAATGAGTCGTGTGTGTACAAAATGATCCAAGGGGAAGCAGTATCTTTTCTGGTGCTTTATGTAGATCATATACTCCTTATTAGAAATGACACAGAGTTATTATCGAGCATAAAGACCTAGTTGAGCAAGCATTTTGATATGAAAGACCTAGGAGAAGCCAATTACATTCTTGGTATTAAACTATTACGAGACCGGAAGAATAGGGTATTGGCATTATCCTAGGCTAATTACATCGACAAAATACTTGCCAGGTTTAGCATGGAGAATTCCAAGAGGGGAATTTTACCCTTCAGGCATGGGATTCATCTCTCTAAGGAGCATTCTCCTAAAACTCCTTAATAGAGAGAACAAATGAGTAAGATACCTTACGCTTCAGCAGTAGGTAGCCATATGTATGTTATGTTGTGCACCAGACCAGATATCTGCTATGCAGTGGGAGAGTAAGCTGGTACCAATCTAATCCTGGAGAGGAACACTAGATAGCAGTTAAGCATATACTTAAGTATCTTCGGAGAACGAGAGATTATATGTTGGTCTATTCAAGTGGGAGTCTTGAAACCATTGGTTACACAGACTTAGATTTTCAAGGAGACATTGACTCAAGAAAATTAACTCCAGGCTATGTGTTTACTCTTAATGGTGGGGCCATCTATTGGAGAAGTCAAACTGTCATGTGTGGCTGACTCTACCATAAAGGCTGAGTATGTTGCAGCATCAGAAGCTACAAAGGAAGCTGCAAAGGAAGCCGCATGGTTGAAGAAGTTCCTTACTGATCTTCAAGTGATACCAAGTGCTAGTCGTCCCATCACGCTTTATTGTGATAACAAGTGAGGCAGTAGCACAACCTAAGGAAACACAGTGTCACAAAAGGCAAAAACACATAGAGAGGAAGCATCACTTGATCTGAGACATCATTGAAAGAGGAGACACAGTGGTAACCAAGATAGCATCGGAAGAAAACCTTGCTGACCCTTTTACAAAGAGTTTGCCTAAACGTGTGTTCGAGAGACATGTTACATCTATGGGTCTTAGGAGGATTCTGGATTTGCTGTAGCTTTAGGAGCTTGATTTTTACTTTGTTATTTTTGTGCCTTTCGTGCAAGACATTATGACATTATATTTTTTTCTGAAAGTTTTAAATGAGGTATTATTAATTTATTTTGCACACTATTTACAAACATCAAGGTCCGGATCAATTGTGAAGTATATGATCATATGGACACATTCATGGAGGACATGATCATAGGTTCTCATAATTGATGAACAGATTCACAACTATTAAATAAAGTTGGACACTTTATTTATGCTGCAATATTTTATGAAATGGTTTTGTCCAAATCATTGTAAAATATTGGTGTGAATTAATATTCACATTGAAAGGATCAATGACAGATTTGATTAAGGGTGTTTTTTTCTGTCATAAGGTATCAAATCTCTAGATAACTATAGTTATAAGATTGCTCTTAATTCTGAGTTTACTATAAATAGGTAATCAAATAGTTTTCATTCTTTGATTTACCAATGGGTGAGGTTGAATCTATTGACGGCCAATAACTCGGTATTTTGGGAGTGAGATTATTTAATTATCGGTATTTATGAGATAAACAATATGAAATTTGTAGGAAATGTCCCCTTGATATGTTTCGGTACTTGGATATTCATGACACTGGCTAGTCCATGTAATCTATAACGACTATGTTATTTATTACAACGACTACGTATCATGTTCGCTTTTAATTAATTTATTCGTATGTAACTTATTACGCTTTTTAATTTACATAAAAATTTTCTACGTAATTTTGTTTAATTAACATTAATTATACGTAATCGGTTATTTTTCTAACGAGTTTGCAAAATTTATTAAACTACAAGGTTCAAACATAA
>PYAF01000995.1:33303-59020 GCA_007407185.1 Glycine tomentella
ATAACCTTTTAATTATGACATCTAAGTCTTTAAATTGAACTATTTACTGATCTTTAATCATATGGTAATATAATCGCTTGAGTCTTTTTTTTTTTTATTTTAAACTAATGTAATTAATGAGTAACACTTTGAGTTACTTATTTGAAAAATTCTTAATTACTAGTATTAACGAGTGCTATGTACTTTGAGAAAATATATATACTAAAACTATTAACTTATCACTTTAATGTTTATGCATTGATAATATTACATGATTTGAATTATTTTAAAATAATTATTTTAAAATTTAATAAATTTATTATATATAATAAATTATAATTTAATTACTGTGTAAAAGAATTTATTCTATATGTGTATAACTTTTTTTTTCTTAATTTAGTATATAATAATTTGGCCTTGTAACCAAAAAAAAAAAAAAATCTCACAGTACTGAACCAATGACGGCAGTGCGGCCGAAAGCACACACATCTGTTGCTGTTGCCGCAAAAATAACTGCAGAGCCAAAATCGGAGGGTCAGGCTCTGATTTCACGGAATCAGAATCAAATTTCCGTGATTGGGTCCCAACACCAAAGTCAGGGAAGCCCAAAACCGAGCCTATCACCATCTAAGATCCATAATATGGCCCACTAATAATAATAGAGGAATCAATACAAATTGTGGGAAAATGACTAGAAAACCGTCCCTCACCGCGCTTGTGTAGCATTGCAATTGCAATATTAATTGCATGATTTTGCATCGTTGCACCAAATGACAAAAAAACACATTCATGATGAATCATTTTGCTCATGTGAACCAACCATAGCCCTTGGCATCAATCTAGGGCCGTCACTTGTTACGGAGAGAAATTGAAATTCACGCACTCACCATCATCGTGCGGGTCCAGCTCGCACTAGCACCGTCGGCTACGTACGATGGTTAGATTAGACTCTACTAGCGGTTCGTTCGTTGTATCTAAAGCTCTCACGTGCTTTTTTACCTTCGCAACAAGGCTTTTGATGTGTTGCTCAACCAACAGTGACCATTTTGATGTTAACCAAGATTTTTCCTTCTTGAATAATCAATTAATTGACACAACTAGTTAGCAATAGACACTAGTAATTTGATATCCTCATTTGAGAATAGAGACACAAGAAGATATTACTTTAATCCAAAATGATTGAGTTGATTCAGTGAATAAGAAATTAGTTGAATATCAAATAAAAGCTCCAAATATTTTTTGCTTGTAAATGTTTTTTGTCATCATCCATAGCCAATTAATTGACATATTTGCAATATAGTCTCTCTTCAATTGTGCCTGTCAGATGTTTCATCTTTCATTGTCAGCTTCAATCTCTCCTCTCTTTGCTTTTCTGTTGATGAATTAGCGTCCCTACTTCTCTCTAAGAAATGTCATAACTCAAATTTCATGTGAACATACGTTTTTTTCCTAGCTGGTTTGAGACATCATTGTACGAGGAATAAGATTGCAATGAACATGCAATGTTAACTGCATGAGAAAATGTGAATGGCAGAAGTTGAGTATAGCTATTCACCCTTAAAGAATGTTGAGTGGTAACTGTCAACTATAGTGACTCCATTTTTTAAAATTACGCATTTAAGGTTGTGTAGCACATCATAAATACTAATTTCAAAATTTGAATCTACATGTTCAATTTTTTCACATGTTCGTTAATAAATGCACACTGTTTGAAATATTATAGAACATACTAGTGTTTTATATTTATTTATAGGAATCAATTTTTTATATCAAAGAATTAATGGATAATAATTTTTGCGCACTACTCAACTAACTGACTTAAATTTACTTATTAGAACATACTGTCGATTATATATATATATATATATATATATATATATATATATATATATATACCTAAAAATTTGTTTAAAAAATGTGCAATTATAAATTTGTGTAAAGAACTAAGGATTATTAGTCAAGGTAAATTATTCTTTCTCTTAGAACTTATGGAAACTGACCTTAAGAGAGTTTTGTTTTAATTCAAAATAAATTCAGCTGTCATATATTTATTCATTATAAATTAATGGATTAAATATGATTTTTGTCTTCTAAATATTGACCAATATTAGTTTTAATCTTTTAAAAATAATTTCATTGCACTTGGTCCCTTAAATTTTCAAAATTGTCTTTTAAATCCTTTATTTAACTGTATAATTTTGTTTTCTGTTAAACACTTGATAGAATGATAGGATTGCATCATATTTTTTTTATATCAGATGTTAAACCGTTGATATAGAAACGCGTTGTAAAATGTTACTTTTTCACTAATGTCCTTTAAATTTGTAGTTAACTTTAATGACATTTACTATTTTTTTTACATATTACCACCCTATAAAACAACCTCAATTAATTTTTTCTCCTCTCTTAATTTCTAACAAGAAACAGACATAAAAGAGGAAGAGCTAGATGGTAGGCTACCCAACAGAGGTAAAGAAGCAATAACGAGGTGCTAACAGTCTATTCTCTCAGCAGGACCATAGAATATGAGAACCACTAGATCCCTTGCAATCCCGGTTGCCAGTTGACTCAACAAAGAATCGACTTTGTTTACTTTGATGCTTTCATTTATGCCCTTCCTTGGGATATTACCACCAAACCGGATATCGTGATCTTGGATCTAGGTACTTTCCCCTCTTCCTATGTATGGGGCGAGTAAACTTTGGGTATAAGTAGAGAAATGTTAATTGTTAAACTATGGTTATAGTTAATTGGAAGGTTAAATTAATTGTAAACCTAAACTAAAGTTAAAAGGGATAAATGATTAAATGAATTGAGATAGATTATTTGAAAAATTATTTAAATATATTTTTAATTTTATGAATACAACTTCCTTTATTGGTGTGACATAATTCACACATTACATAACCATTTAATGATGATATAGATTTTTTTAAAAAAAATATTAAAAAATCAAAAGAGTAATAAAAAATTTAAAAAACTAAAATTATATAAAATCATGTTTATAAGAAATAAAGCTTAAAGACTTAAATCTTGCTAGTTAATTAGCAAATAAATAAAAGCTTAAAAACTTAAAGTTACTTTTAATAATCATAATCATTTTCTAGCTCGAGAATTGTATTAATCTAATTCCCTAATGACATGCACTTTTTGCGAGAACTAATTAGCTGATTTACTTTTTTGAGATATTAACTGAAATTTTATATGTACTTCATTTTGCCTTTCTCAAATTTAGCATATGTATACCAAAAAAACTTATGCATATCTGAATGGAATCCAAAACTAATTAATATAAGAGATAGGAACCAAAAAGGAACAGAGAAGGTGTTTAGTGGCTCATATTTTTTGTCCATCAATATACATTATTTGCCCCATGATTATATGACATACCACCGACTAGATAACGAGAAAGAGAAAGGTCGCTACTATACTACTTATCATAACTAATTTATATGATTTCACAAAGCACTATATGCAAAAAAAAAAAAAGAAAGAAAGAAAGAAACTACATATGAACAAGCATCAACTTCATGTCTCTCTAAGCTGGTGCAACGATCGATATATAAGCTTGCTCTTGTTACCCAAGTGACGGCTTAACTACTTTACCTACAATAATATGATACGGTTGCATGTTTGCTTGCTGATGCCTAGAACTGTCAAAACGGTCTAATCCGTAGGTCAATTCGTTTTGACCCGTAGAAAATGGTGGGTTGAGTTACAAAAAAGTTGGCTCACCAAGATCCCAAGTCATTTGGACTTGGCTCACTTAACCCACAACACATCCAAGTTGAAGTCGGGTGAGCCGAGTTGGCTCACGGGTTATTTAAAAAAAAAAAAGTGAGTGAAGGTTGTGATTCTGTGAAGCACGGACCAGAGGATCTCACCTGCTCGCTGCACACACACCTTGACCTTAGTGACCTAGCTAAACATAATTACACAAATCACAATTTCACAAAGCTGAGCCTGAAACGAAAGCAGTTCCACGCCAGCGCCGCTGGTTCTTCCGTCGGTCCGCACCGCTGGTTCTTTCGCGCCTCTGGTTCTTCCGCGCAGTTGGTTCTTCCGCTTCTGGCTTCTGCAGTTCCGCCATTGGTGCTCATGCTTCTTCCGTCGTACAGTGCTCGGTGCTTCTGCTCCATTTTCTAATCAAGTACAGGTAGGTCCTCTTTCGATGCTTCTTTGTTAATGTTAGATGGGATTTCATTTGGGTGTCTTCAGGCTTTCAGTCTCTCATGCGTGTCTCATCCTCAAGCAAACGGGTTAGATGGGATTTGGGTGTCTGGTGAATTTGTTCAGATTTCTGAAATTAATATGTAGCTTTTGTAATGGTTGGCTTGGGTTTCTCTAGCTACGTGCTATATGAATTAGATTGGACTATAGCTTTCTTTAATTTGCCCTAAATTTTCCCTTTCTAATCTTTTTACCCCCTAGTTTGGATTATATAAAATACACTGAGGCGATTGCATGAATCAGCCAAAGATGTGACCTATTAGTGAATTTTAAAGCTTGCAGTTGTATTTTCACTTAATTGATTCTGGTTTTATCCTATAAAATACACTTTTTCTTTCTACTTGCTATTGCATAACATTGCACCAGGCCACCAGCTTCTCCTTGTTATTACCAATTATCTTGTTTATGGAATAATTGCTATTACAATTTATAAAAATAACTTGCTTGTCCAGTGAACCATTTAAATATGCCAGGTCTGTATTACTCATTTACTCTTATTCCTGTGTCTGTGAGATATTTGATAGTTTATATGTGATTTTCCTGATTTTCTTCTGACAAAATGGAATCTGAAACTGTGCATCAAAGTGTTATTCAAATGGATGCTCTTACTGATAGTGATTTGAATGAATTTGGTGTTAAAAGTCCAAACAGAAATGTAAATCCAAATGTAGATGAAATTAAAAATAAAGAGACTGAATGTGAAACTGCAAGTAAAAAGACAAAATCTTGCACTTCTGATGTTTGGAGACATTTCACTAAAATTGGGGTAAAAGATGAAAAAGAAAGGGCTAAATGCAATGGGTGTGGGCAAAAGTATGTGATTGGCGGTACTAAGATAGGTACTTCAACCTTATTGCGTAATGTAAAAAAATATAAACTTATCCCCAAATATCATGATATGGTTGCCATGATTATTGATCATGCAGGAAAGTTGAGGTCTAGGGAAATTGACCATAGACGTGTGCATGAAGTAATTTCAATGGCTATTATTGAACATGGTCTTCCTTTCAACTTTGTTGAATACAAGTGGATTAGGGAGTTGCATTCATTGTTAAATCTAGAAGTCAAGCATTATAGTAGAAACACTGTTGTGTCTGATATTTGGAAATTTCATCTTGAACAAAGGGACAAATTGAAATTGTATATGCATAGAAGCCGTAATCGAATTTGTTTGACATCTGATTATTGGACTGCATGTATTGTTGAGGGATACATTTGTTTAACTGCTCATTTTGTTGATAACCAATGGAATTTGAATAGCAAAATTCTTGCTTTTTGTAAAATGGAACCTCCACATACCAGGTTTGATTTGGCTGAAAAGGTATTTAATTGCTTGAAAGATTGGGGAATAGATAAAAAAATATTTTCAATTACTTTGGACAATGCTAGTGCCAGTGACAATATGCAAGACATATTGATTCAGCGATTATCCTTGCAAAATAGTTTGTTATGTGAAGATGAATTTTTCTTGTGAGATGTAGTGCTCATATATTAATCTTATAGTTCAAAAGGTTTAAAGATTGCTAGTGGTTCTTTGCACAAGATTAGAGAGTGTCAAATATGTAAAAACATCAGAGGGAAGAAAGATAATGTTTAATGAATGTGTTGATGAAGTTGGGGGTATTGATACCAAGGTGGGTTTGAGATTGGATGTTCCCACTAGATGAAACTCTAGATTTGTTATGCTTGAAAGTGGACTCAAGTATCGTCGTGCTTTTTCTACCTTCTCTTTACGTGATAGAAATTATAAATCATGTCCATCAAATTATGAGTGGATAAGGGGAGAGAAGATGTGTGAATTCTTGAGACCATTTTACTTGATAACTAATTTGATTTCCGGTACATCTTATCCTACTTCTAACTTGTACTTTATGCAAGTGTGGAAAATTGAAAGTTTGTTGAGGGAGAATGCCAAAAGTGATGATCCGGTGATTAGTGAAATGGAGCAGAGGATGCTTGGGATGTTTAACAAGTATTCGGATGATTATAGTGTCATTCTTGCAATTGCAGCTATTCTTGATCCAAGAATGAAATTTGATGCATTGAAGTTTTTTTATAACAAACTTGATTCTTCCACTTCTGCAAATAAGCTTGAACACATCAAGAATAAGATATACAAGCTTTATGAAAAATATGTGAAACAAGATACAGGTGAAGGAAGTGCATCAAGCTCGCAAACGAATCTACTAGCACAATCTTTCAATCCGAAGGATGACCATGACATGCATGCATTTCATGTAAGTGTGTAGTCATTAATTGTAATTTCAAGAATCCACTTGTTTGTGCTTGTTTTACTTAAATTGATGTTTATTTTCTTTGAATTGTTTTGAATTGCATAGGAATATATAAATTATGTGAGCCAAAATGTCTTGGTTAATGGTAAGTCTGAATTGGATATATATTTGGATGACGAACACCTAGAACCAAGTTTAAATAAGAAGCTTGATGTGTTGAAGTGGTGGAATGATTGATAACATCGTTTTCCAATCCTTTCAAGAATGGCTTGTGATTTGCTAAGTATTCCAATAACTACAGTTGCTAGTGAGTCTGCATTTAGCATTGGTGCTCGTGTGCTTAACAAATACCAGTGTTCCCTTCTTCCCAATAATGTTCAAGCACTTATTTTGACTCGTAATTGGATAAATGGTTTTTCTCCTATGGCTGAAGGTAATATTTTATAATCTATCTTTACATTAGTTGTAATTTATTGTTTACTAATAAACATTCATTTTAATTTTGATCTTTCTTTTTGAATTGTAGATGAAGATAATGGAGAAAATGAAGATGACGAAGATCAAATTGATTTGTCAAAGCATGATTCCAATACTCTTCGATCTTCGTAGACAAGTTAATATTGATGATTGACATATGAGAATTTGACATTGGAAGAGCTAGACTGGTGTTTTACTATTTTAATGTTGTTGAACATATGTTTGTTTGAGTTTCATGCACACATAGTTTGAGTTTGATGCAGTTTGTAATATTTAAACTTACTTAGATTGGTTTAATTTGCATTTTTCTGCACTTATTTTGTGGTTTATGGTTTTTTTGTTTTTTTTTTGTAAATTTAAAGTGAGTCAACCCGCGGCTCACGAGCCAACTCGTGAGCCACCCGGATAACCCACCAACCCGAGTGGATTGAGCCGGGTTTGCAAAAAACTGACCAACCATGAAAGTGAGCCAGCCTAGCCCGGTTCACTTTTTAGCCAACCCATGGTGAGCCAACCTAGGTGGGCCGGACTGACCCGTTTTGACAGGTCTACTGATGCCTAAGGAAAAAAGAGAGAGAGAGAGAGAGAGAGAGAAAAGTAAAATTCTGCCACCGATCGATTGCAGATCTCTAACAATCGCTTCATTGAGCATATGCTCCTTGCATTAATCAAATTTTACATTATTTGATTTAAAAAAGATTTTATTGAGTTAAAGGGATCAACCTTTGTGAGCTACACTAACGACATCTTGAGCCATAAAATTTGATGAAACAACAAAAAACGTAATCTTCAATTTACTATATTTGATAAAATTAACTGATAAATTAGTTGAAATTTTATAATTAATTGGAAGCTTGTAAGTTAGAAGTTGAAAGACTACTTAGAACTAATTAACAACTTATATAAACTACTTGATTTAATTGAAAATATTTGATAAGATTAACTCATAAATATAAAATAAAGTAAAATGACAATTTTAAAATTTTTTATTTGAATTTATTGCTAATAACTCATATTTTTTAAAAGTATGATAATAATTTTTAAATTTTGTATTATAAGAAAATAGTAAAGATTTGGTGATTTAACTTATTGTTTAAACTCAATTTTTTCATTTTTTTTCAAAAAACAAATTAAATGAAATAAAATTTATTAGAATTATATTGTTTAAAATTATATTTTACGTTTAATTACTTTATTAATAATATTATTTAAACAAAAAAGTGTTTTTTTAATTTTCTTAGACATTTTATTTTCTATTTATACAAAAATAACTTGGATCTATATGCCTCTTACTTGCATAACTACAAAATAATGATACAAATCAAATCTTCTATTTAAAACTAATCATATATTTTCAAAATTTCTTTTAAATTGGATCTTATAATTTTAAAAAAATCAACAAATAATTGTAAAGTTGATATGATTCAAATGATTTCTAACCTTAAAGAATGATGTGATGAAGAAAATTGATTAGTTGATTGTTGTGTGCACGTAAAAATGGTAAATTAGGTAAAAGAAGTTTGCCAAATAGTAAAAAGAAAAAGATAAGATAGATTTAGATAAAAGGGTAAAATGTAATGCCCTAAAATTTCGATAACTGAAAATAGATGTTTGATGTATTTCTTGTGTTATTTGATTGTTTGATTAGTTTAGATTAATTGAATTGTTGTGTAAATTATCCTTGTGCAATTGCTTGGTGTGGATGTTAAGTTATGTGGAGTTTGTTTGAGCTATGTTGAAATGTGTGATTTATAGTTTGACCCAAAACCTGTTTCAGTAAAACCACAATCTTGGATTCCTTAACCGTTGGATTGCCTTCACATTTTGACAGTAGGTTCACAACCCATCTTTGCATATTTTAGCCGTTGAGATTTGCAAAATAACAACTTTTGATGTCACGCTAAGCGCAACTAGCACGCTAAGCGCAATTCTAGACATAAGGAAATTGCGCTAAGCAAGAATTGCAGTTTATAAATACGTCCAATAGTACAAAAAAATGCATTTTCACTTCTCTCTCTCTAAACTCTCACCCAAAACCCTAGAATCACATCCCCTCCACCACCTACATCCATCGGTGACCATCACGAGCAACCATCGCGTACCGTCGGACCATCGCACGAAGAGAACACTTTAATCGGAACGAAATCTTCGAAACTCAACTCGAGGATTTGGTAAAGAATGGAGCCTCCAATCCTCTTTTCTTGGTTTCTTCGAGGTAACCATGGTGTCCTTGTCTTCTCCTAGTTAGTTTAAGCATCTCTTTGTATCTCTTATGATTTGGGTACCATTATTGGGTGTTTTTACACTTCCTTTGAAAATCCTTTGAAAATGAGACGTTGTAAAAGTTTTCTTTTTATAAATTGATGTTATTTTTGTGACCTTCGTTGAGCCCTGGTCACATTGGTGTGATTGAAATTTCAAAATGATGTCCTTTTGATGTGGACTTCCAAAACACCATTTTAGCCCCTTTTAAATTTGAGTGGGTACTTGATCTTGAATGTTAATATTAACCTTGTCTTTGAAATCTATACCAAATTATCTTCGATTTGGTATATAGAGCTCTACGTTTAGGCCAAAGCATGTGAACTTGAGAGATCTCAAAACGACGCTACAAGGAGCTAACAAAGGGAGATAAATAGGTGAGGGAAGTTTATTATTTGTTTACAAGTTTTGATACCATAGTTAGGGTCAGGGAACCCAATTATGAAAATGTATGTTTGTCCCTGTTGTGTGCTGATTTTCAATAAAAAAAAATGTTTTAAACTAATGGGATGCGATATATTTATTATTGATGTATGTTTGTGCCTATTGGGTGCTCGTTTTCAAGAAAAACTATGTTTTTAACTAATGAGATGCAATGAATTTGTTATTGATGAATAAAACTGGGAATAATTTTTTTGTTTTAATGATTGGGTTTTCAGGAAAAGTCTTAATTACAGAGGAGACTCTGGCCAAAATTTATAATATGTTCTCCTATATTGTAGTCCTCCTCTTTAATTTAGAATTTTCCTAAAATACCAGTCTCATGATAATATGGATTGTGAATGAATGAGGTTGTGTTGTCTGAAGACCTAGGGAATGTGAATCTCAGGAATATGTTATATAGATGTGAAATGCGATTGTTTATGATGTTGATGATGATATTGAAATAAGATTATGTTAATGATTATATTAATATGAGATGATATCGATGTCTATGAGCATGATGTTGAAATGAAATGATATTGATGTTGTTGAGGATATTGAAATGATATTGACGTTGTTGACGATATCGAGATTGAGATGATATTCATGTTGATGATGACATAGATGAGAGATGATGTCATCGTGATGAATGTATGCTTTACATGGGGTGCAGTGGCCTGTTGGATATCCCTGCGAGAAAGAGTTTACGAATTTTAAGCATTCTTGAAGAGAGAAAGGGATTGCTTAGAATTTTGATCTCTATCCACGATCAGTGCATTGATGAGCCCATGTTTGTATGTTGTGTATGTACATAGGGGTGCATGACTTATTGGATATCCTTGTGAGGAAGAGTTTACGAATTTTAAGCATTCCTGGAGAGGAAAAGGGATTGCTTAGAATTTCGGTCTTTATCCATGGTCAGTGCATTGATGAGTCCATGTTTCATACTTCATAATTGCATGGAAATCGAATGAAGACAGTGTGTACCTGTGATTTTTATGAGGATAAAAATGTGGGCACTAGGGGACATGTCACTTAGTTTGGAATTCCCTTAAGACTCTGGCTGATCACCATGGGGGGGGGATGGCTAGTGCACCACAATGTGACCCCGACAAACTATTGAATCATTTTCCTAAGTGAAAGGCTATTTCTTGAGAGATGGTATCATATTGCATTTGAGAGTTAAGTCAGGTGCATGCATCATTCTAAGCATAATTGATTTGAATTGTGGAAAAAGTTGATGACCAATTTGTTGAGTGTTTGTTGAACTGATTGGTTACTGAGAATGATTGTGGTTATCATTATTGTTTTCTTGTAAATCATTGTTATCTGGTACTTATTGATCTTGTATGATAAACTCACCCTTGCAATTTTTGTATCGTGTGGTTGGTACCTGTGATGATCACGAATCTTCGTTTGTGTGAGCAGAAGAGTAGCTATAGGTGACGTTGGAGGGAGATCTTTATGTTGGAGCCGCCAAGCCGACGTGATAACGTTGAAATTCATTTTGGGAAAGAGTTATATTTTGTTATTAACTCTTTCTTAGTCGGTTCCTTGATTCTTTTTGGTTGGGCATGTAAATTCCAGGCTTAAATACATGTAAAAACTAAACTAAATTCTAACATGTGAATGACATATAATGGTTTAATTTATATATATATATATATATATATATATATGTATATTTATTTATTTACGTATATGTTGGATGTCTGGTGAGTGGTAGTATCGCGAAAAATTTACTCTCATTTTCATAATCAAATTAATGGAGTTTTCATTAAATATTGAAATTACACGTTTATAGTAGTGATATCGTAGCGACGAGGCAAGTCGTTACATAAAACATAATTTCAAATAAAATAGTAAGGATAAAATTGATAACAAAAAAAGGTAGAAACTTTGAAGCTAGCTTATTTTTCATAAACTATTTCAAGTTACTTATTAAAATAAGCTACTAAAATGAGCTCATGTACCAAAAATTTATTTTAGTAAAAAAGAGCTTATAAGCTCGTAAAAGATCTTACCAAACATATCTTTCATCTTTGATTTTTTGTTTGCAAAAATAATAATATGTAGATCTTAGAAATATTTGATAATTTTTAATTAAAATTTTTAATTATTTTTGTTTTAATTGAGTCTCAAAACTTGTATTAACTTTTTAATTAGGTCTCTGTTGGAACCTAATTAAGAACAAATACAAGTTTATGAACTTAATTAAGAAAAATAGTTTAACGACCTATTTTAAAAATGACTAATAATTCAAAGATTCAATTAAAAATTATCAAGTCTCTTCAAGTTAGTATTTTCACCTCTATAGAGTAAGATTACTTAGATAAGAATCTATAGATGTGAAAATAGTAGCATGCGGTGATAAAAATACTGATCGGCATAGACTTTTCTACTTTTAACTAGGTTCTTCAACTATTGCAATTTTTAAATAAGTTCTTAACTTTTTAAATAGGGTCCCTAAACTTGTATATCAAATTTCACAAAATTTGACAGAGAAAATAAAAATATTATGGGCGAAGGAAAAAAATGTGATCCTAACTAAATTATCGTTTATGTGATGTTGTGAAATAAGTGAGAATTTATGGAATAACATCATTATCTGTGTTGGCTTGCTTTTGTCTTCTTTTAAGACATTCAAAATTTCTTTTCTTAGAAACATTATATAGCAAATACCTTACAATAAAATATTATAACAAGATGCATAAGGTGTTTATTAAAGAACCATGGAGCTCATAAATAAACTAGAGTAAGGTTATTTATAATTAGTGATTTTGAATTTGAGTTCTTAATATGTTATAGCGTTAAAATATATCACCTATTATTACAATGGTTATTGTATCTATTATCATCATTGTCTTCACCTCGTCGTTGTCATTATCACTATATTGTCATGTGGTAGCGATAATGATGGTAATGATTGTCGCTGCAATGATGACAATGGTGGTGGAGATGGCAGTACTAACGATGGTGGGTGATATGTTTTTATTTATTTAAAAGCTAAATTTGATGTGGAAAATTAATTTAAATTAGTTGTAAAGATATGAACTGTTTATATGAATGATTAGAATGTGCATAATTTTTGGATTACTATGATATTGGTATAAAGTATCAACTAGTTTTGTCAATAATGGCTAGAAAATCTAAGTAACCATTTATAGTGGGGTCTTCCTTTTTAACATTATTTTTTTCATTCACTAAACTCAAACATGAAATTTTGTTTTTAAGTGATTTGATCTCAATTTTACTCGGAGGAATGACATGGTGGTAAATGTGCACACTTAGAATTGTCAAAATGAGCTTGGTTTGATGGGTTAGGGTAGGCACAAAAATTATAGGTCTGATTTTCAATCGAGCCTATTTTGGCCCAATATTATTTATATTTTATTTTTCCTTTAAATGTATAGTAAAAGGAAAAACAAAATGGCCCGATTTGGGTCAACTCAATGGGCCAACAAGTTAGGCTAAGTCACAAAAAGTGCAACTGATATGAAATACGACTTGGGCCAGGCCAGGTGACTTAAATGCTTAGATAAACTTATTGAGCTAGGGTCAACCACCCATTTTGACAGCTATATGAACACACTTTATCCTCTAAAATATAGGTGGCACTTAACAAAAACTCAATATCTTATTATATTATTGAACTATGGAGTATATATTTATGGCTTAAAAAATTAATGAAAAATTCTAAAAGATTTATTTCACTTTTATCTCTTATTTCTTTCATTTCACCTTTTTATATAACTAAACAACTAAAATTAAATTTCTTTATTTCTTTTTCTCTAATTTTATCAATTCAAATAACACAAATTTCCTCTTCAATATACTTTCCTTTCTATTTTTTTTTTCATTTTTTTCTAGTTTTAATTATGGCTTCAATGGTGCACATTGCTTCATGCAGTCTATGGTGCACCATTGTTAATAGCCAATAGATTAATCTAAAGTGCACTAACTTATATTGGATTTCTCACAGTTGATCTGCTCTCCTCTCTCATTCTTCCAACGAAGGCGACTTTCGGCGCCAACGCCAAAATTTTCCCTCCTTTTCTCTGAAAAATAGAATGAACACTTATGCAAATAACCAAGAGGGGGTGAATTCGTTTTACCTTAGAGTTTTTAAAATTTAAAACAATTTTGTACACAGCAGAAGACTTTGAAAGAAGGATCGTATCTTAACCAATTAAGAAATCAAACTTTTAAAATCAACTTTTATCTCAATCAACCCACTCTTGAGCTTTACACAATCTTGTGCTGTTAACAAAAATAATACTTCAAAAACAAAATGAATATGAACAGAAAATTACAATTGCACAAAAGATTTATACTGATTCACCTCTCAACCCCGGAGGCTATATCCAGTTTTACTTCTAATCAACCTTGATTAGAGTTTCCACTATAACAAAATGAATATATTTACAAGCAAACACAGATCTCTTTTACCCACCCTAGGTAAAATTCAAAATCTAAACCTATAGACTTCTCAAAAGATCTAAGAACCAGAGATCCCCTCTTTGTTCTACCCACTAGATACCTATAATGACCCTGAGTCCTGACGCGGATGGCATGGGCTTCACGCGGATAGCGCCAGGGTTTTTCTGCAGAAAACTAGTGCAGAGGTGTGGCGCTGGTAGCGCCGGTGTGGCGCGATCAGCGCCATGCACACTGGTTTACGGCGCGAGTAGCGCCAGTGTGGCGCGAGTGGCGCCAAACCCCCTGTGGGATAGCGCGAGTAGCGCCAGGTTGGCGCGAGTGGCGCCATATGTTCTGGGGGTGGGCGCGAGTGGCGCAATACAACCTAGAGGACCTGTTCTTCCCTGTAGGGGGCGCGAGTGGCGCCATGTTGGCGCGGAGGGCGCCATTGGTTCTGGAGGTTGACGCGGTCGGCGCGGGAGTGGCGCAGTTGGCGCCGTGGGTTCTGGAGGCTGGCGCGATCAGCGCGTCTGCTCGGGCAGACCCACTATATAAAGGGTCATTTTACGAAATTTGACCCAAATCACTTCCTTTCTTCTTCCTCCAGCGACCCACCTCCATTGCTGTGTGCCCAAGCTTCCTTGACCTTGATTTGTTACCAAATCACTTCCTTGATACACCAAACTTGCTAGAAACAAGTTGTGAGCTTGAATCCTTCTTTAATCTTCCTTAAAAAGCCTCAAATCAGAGAATCCCTTTCTCAAGGGAAGTTCGTAGAACTCGAGTTCGACAAGGAACGGCGGCGATTCGTGGGTACCCGAGCTTGGGGAAGTCGTCCTTGGGCCTTCCTTGTCATCATTGAGGTAAGAAACTCGAGATTCTCTGGTTGATTTGTGAGTTGGGGTTTTGGGTGAATAGTAACCCACTTGTGATAGAGTTAGTATTAGCCTTGGGTCCTTTAGAAACATGTGTTTAGAATGTTGTGAGGATCAAGGATTAGCTCTCAAATGTTAGTTTGGTGAACTTTGATTTCTTAGCTCTATGGGATGCATGTATATTAGTATGCTGAGTTGCTTGGCTATGTTGTGACATGCAAGAGCCTTGGTATATGGCTTTGTTGTGCTCGAGAGGCTGTTGGAACGGTGTCTTGTGTGTGTGAAGAACCATTCAAGCCACAATGAGGATTCTTGAGCTATGGCCTGTATAGAGCTTAGAGCTCTTTGTGTTGGCTTTTACCGAGTCTTGTGAAGACTCTAGTGCTTTGGCTAGGCCAAGCTAGACCACAGAGGGTCTATATGTGGTAAATGATTTGATGGACTCTGATAAACCTTAAGTTAGAGGACTTAGTGGTTTTAGAAAGGACTGAGGTACCTTTCTTTGTGACGGTTGAGAACCGTGTTATTATGCTTATGCCTTGTGTGGTTGAATTGGCTTTGATATGAGCTTGTGTGCCTTGTATAAGGCGTGACACCGAGGGTGTCAGTGGTGTAGACCACAGAGCAGGGAAAGAACTGCAGAGCTCGGCTTTGCCAGGTAAGTTCTTGGTCCCTTGGGGATGTTTCTCACTGCTTGTGCTCCACCATACTCCAAGGGAGTGATGGTTGCATTCATGATGCATGCATTGATGGTCGTTGCATTACTCATAATGATATGTATGCTTGTATGTGTATGATACATGTTGTTAGATCTTCTGGCCAGTTAGATAGATATGGACCTCCCTAGGAGAAAAGCGCACCTCCTAGTTTGGTTTGCTCGTGGGTGATGATGATCCCAGGGTGATGATGATCCCTTAAAACCAAGAGATAGGTGTGTCCCGTCGAGGTTGATTGCCTATTCTCGGAGGTACCATATACGTGCGTCCATGCGTAAGGGGTAGCTCCCGATGGGATGGCACGGGTGTGAGTTCCAGTCTCACACTGAGGTTTGGTGTTGATGCGATCCACCTTACATTAGAGCTAGATGACTTGCTTGTATTGTTATGAGGGCTGGGAGGCCAGTATGTTTGTGATGCTTGGATGATGTGTGTCATGGAAAGTGAGCCAGGGTGGAGGAGATGCCTCCAAGGACCCTGAGCTTACTGAGATGTATATCTTACCCCGTGTGGGGCTTATGTTATTTCAACTGACTCTTCTGGCTGAAAGGAGCAGTCTCAGGGCGGGAGGCCCCAGTAGAGACAGTGACTGGGCCGTGCGGCAGCAGGGAGAGCCGGGTGGCTCAGATGTGTTTTGATGATGTTTTGTACCCTGTAGAGGGAAGATGTGTGTGCACACATGTATTTCCTTTGTATTGTACATGCTATGTATACCCTCGTGTGAGGAAGGATCTGTGAGATCAAAAGCACTCGGATGCTTATTCTTTTGTATAGACACTTCGAGTGTCAGATGATGTATAAGTACATAACCAGTTTATGTTATGTATTGATGTTTCCTCCTGTATATCTGTTGAGATTTTGGGTTTATCTGCCTATGGTTTTGTGATTCTGGATCAGCAGGGGTTTGTATTGTTTTGTGATGAGATGCTATATGTTCCATACATAATGTAATAAAGAAATATGGTTTTCGACTTATGCTAACGCAAAGTTTTTAAGTAAAGTGATTAAGCGCTAATCTGATAATAATAATAATGTTAATACACCGAGTGCACACGGGGTGTTACAATACCTATCTAGCAATGCTTTAAAGATACAAATTGTTATATCAACAACCAACAAACAAAACAAACAATTTCTATACAAAACAACAAAGAAATTGATTAAAGAAAGATATCACCTGAATATCCTCAGTGAAATGAATGAGTTTAAATGATCAAACCATACTGAGAATGAATGCCATGATCTTTCTTGATGATTTCTTTTTGACAAATGAGACTTTAACACCAACTAATTATGAAAAGATGACTCAATACATGAGATTCTTCATGATTCTTGAAATCAAATCAATGAATGTTTCTAAAGAGCCTTGGTGCTTTTGAAATCTCCTGAGAGTGTGTTTACAAGGCTTACTTCGTAAAACTAAAAGTCTCTTCTCACTTAATGAGTTGCATCTATTTATAAAAAACAGAATTAACTGACTGTAATCGATTATTCCGTAATGGTAATCGATTATTTTAACAAATGTAATCGATTAAAGTGTTCATGTGAAATCTGGAAAAATTCTTAAGAACAAATAATCGATTAACTCATGTCATAATTGATTATCACAGAGAATCTGGGTTTTGTGAAACACTGAAGTAATCGATTAATACTCAAATAATCGATTTACACAGGGAGTGTGAAAAACGTATCAATGCCTATTTAATCGATTACAAAACTCTGGTAATCAATTAAACCAGATAAACTTTCTTTTGAAAATTATGCAGATGGACAAATAATCAATTAATCCGTCACGTAATCGATTGTCACAAAACGACTTAACAAAGTCAACTGAATATAATCGATTACAAACATTTGGTAATCGATTAAAGTGTTCATATCTTCAAATGCAGTTATGTAACCAAGCAATTAATCGATTAAGTGTAACCAGTAATCGATTAAAGTAGTGAAAAATACTTTTTATGAAAACTTTAAAGCTTTAATGTCATGCCAAATAATTCATGGAATGTGTGTTACCTAATCATGAATTAATGAGCTAATGTATGCATGACTTATTCAGTTTATGTGAGGAATGAGAGATTATATCTTTCTTGAACCAAGCTTTTAAACAAAGTACATATGCCATCAATTTGAGTGGGCATGTAAATTCAAAACCTAAGATAAAGCTTGACTTGATTCTTCATGATCATCCTCAACCTCTGCATCATATCTAACATTCTCTTCCTCTTCTCCTTCTTCCTTTACCACTTCACGTTTTTTCATCCTTTCCCCTCTTTGCTTTCTGATTTGTAGGTGTTTGACTTATGTGTGGTTGTTGGGATTTATCGATCTAGTGCTAAGATGGTTCCATGGTATTGGACCTTAATGTTTGTACACACAACCAACTTGGTGGTGCCCTTGTGATCCAAAGTTTGAATTCCACCATCCCTTTGTTGCGTTCTCCACTAAGTACATCCCTAACAAAATCTTAGCAAAGCATTTGCATATCTGTGATTGAAATTTTATATTTTTAAAATTTTCCAAATCTGCTTTCTTTTATTAATGTGTTCTTGAAGTTTGAATTCACATATTTTCCCGTTTATTTTGTCATATATTTTTTGTTTTGTTATTGCATTCTTTAAACCTTTATAGATTTTTAATATTCTCGCGGCCTACAGTTGCAGGCTTTGTGATGGAGTATATCTTCACTTCTTTGTGGTGTTGTTGGTTGTAGGGAAGAGATTTTTCTTTAGGGTGCTAAAGCAATCCATATAATATTGAGATTCAACTGTGGTTTATAACTGAATCATCATCACTAAAAATTATTTTTTACGATAGTGAACTATGGTCGACAACAGAGTTGCAGGAAAAAGAATTAAGGAAGGTTAATTGTTGAATATATTTAATATATATATATATATCAAATATTAATATGTTCACATACAAGCCCAATAAGTTATTGTATATTCATATGGGCTCATATGGGCTGGAGCCTAATAGCTTGCTATATTACTAGGATTTTTCCTAAGCTGGAGGTAACACTGTTGAGCATTCCACATCTGATGCCTCTTGGTGTAATACTTCAAACACCCAACACTAAATCCTTCTCTCTCTGAAACCCCTTACCTCCAACAATCTTGAAGTATTAGCTTCGTGTATCGGATTTGAGTGAGTAAGGTGTTGTTTCGAATATCTCATCGAGAGGAACTCAAGGATGTGATCACTTTCGTTTTTCGACAAAAGGATTGATCGGGATCTGAGTTTGAAAACTCTATAGCCACAACCTTGGAGTCCAGATCTTAGAAATTTCAGTCTATTTCACGAGCTAAAACCTTGTGGGTTTTGTTCTACTCATCGAGACGATCGTTTTGACTGGTCACTTGCGTAAAATGGAGGTCAGACGAAGGAAATATAGTGGAAGTTTCTGCAATTTTTCGGTAACTTTTCTAGCGACTGGTTTGTCTTCTCCGGCAAATGGTTCGTCTTCTCTGGTGAACTTTCCGGCAACTGGTTCGTCTTCTCTGGCAAACTTTTTCGGCGACTGGATCGTATTCCGGCAACAGGTGACTTTTCAGTGAACTTTTCCAGCGAGTTTTCAGCAAGTCTCCAACAACCAAAAATAGTCGTTCTTAAGGTTTATGACGTTCCAGATTCATTTTTGGGGTCATATTTAACAAATTTCACCTCTACGGTGTTGTTTATTGAAAAGTCAAAAGATTTGGTATACTTTGAAGGATTTTAAGGTGCACTCTTTCTAACTATTTTACTTTGATTAAAATAGCAAAACATAGCTCCTATGATATCATAAAGCTTAAATCTTTTGATAATATCTTTGTTAATCTTGTGTTGAGTAAGCTACCTACTGGATGAAATTCTTTTAAGACTGACATGCAAAGACTAAAAGAATAGATGGGGGTGTATGAATTAAAAAGGTATATTCATATTGAAGATTAAAACATTTGTAGGAAGAGTTTGGAATAAATAGGACAACAAAGTTCAGTTGCCAACTTAGTTTCACATTCCTATAAATATTAGAAAAAGTCCAAGTCACCAAAAAGTGAATCTTCTTCACAGTTAGAGGCCAAAAAGATTGTCTTCGAGAAGAAGAAGAAGGGCAAGTTCCATAACTATTGAAAGTGGGGTCACTGGGCAGCAGAGTGTAAGCTACCCAAAGATGTTAAAGAACAACACACCCCAAAATGAGGCTAATATGCTAATTAGTGAATCTGAGCCTCAAGCCTTCATTGGAATGATGAATAATGGAAAGACTAGTGTCTCTTCTAAGTGGTGGTTGAATAGTGGTGCTACATGTCAAGTGACAAATGATGAGAATTTACTCACTGAGGTCATAGAAGTGAAAGACACCGTGGAAAATTGTAATGGTGGTGAGGCAGAGGCGACTCATGTTAAAGTAGTACCTTTATTTAAAAAGAATTAATATCTGTGAGTTTACTTGATAAAGCTGGTATATCTTTTTGAACTATGAATGGTAGAGTAACTTTATCTGTTAACTCATGTTACTTCGGTTGTGCATTTATAATTAATGGCATGTATAGATTGAGTTTAGATACTGATAGCATAAACCATGTTAGTTCTACTTTGATTGATCCAAAATTATTACATAATAGACTTGAACATGTGAACTATAGGAAAATGCAACATTTATCTAAAACTCACAACATTCCATTAGATACTTCTATTCGATTTGACAAATGTGAAGTGTGTGCACAGTCTAAGATGACTAGAAAACCTTTTAAGTCAGTTTCTAAAATCTCAACACATCTTGAGCTTATACATTTTGATCTTTGTGACTTTAAAAATATGTTACCAGAGGGGGTCGGAAGTATGAAATCACTTTCATAAATGATTTTTCTAGATATTTTCATGTTTATTTGTTGAAATCGAAAGATGAGGCTTTTGAAAAGTTTAAGATTTTAAATCTAGAGTTGAAAATCAACTTAATTTGAAAATTAAGAGGTTTAGGAGTGATAGAGGAGGAGAATATACAATGATTGGGTTCAAGGAATTTTGTGTTTTGGAGGGCATAATACTTGAAACTACTGCTCCTTACTCACCCCAATCAAATGGTGTTGCAAAGCGTAAGAATAGAACTTTAATTGAAATGCTAAATTTTATGTTACTTATAGTTGGCATGCCTTCTTCCTATTAGGGAGAAGTTGTTTTAACTGCTAATCATATCTTAAACAGGTTGTCGCACTCTAAATTGTCTAAGACACCTTATGAGATATGGCACAAACGTCCTTGTTGATATGATACCGTTAAAACTTGGGGTTGTGTTGCTTATGTAAGGATACAAGATCCTAAAAGGCCTAAGGTGAGACCTAGAACCACTACTTGTGTATATCTAGGTAGTGCAGAAGATAGTGTTGCAGATAGATTTTTGGATCTATCTACTAACACAATGATAGAATCTAGAGATGCAGAATTCTTTGAGTACAGGTTTGTTAGCAATCTTGATTTGAAGGTTTTTGGATCTACATATATGATTTCAGAATCTCCTATAGAATCTGTAGCTTGTCCTTCTGACACTAATCTCCCACAATTGGTTATTGAACCAATCCCAATTAGAAAATCTACAAGAGATAAAGTTTCTATAAGTTTTGGCGAGGACTTTGTCACTTACCATATAGAGAATGATCCATTCTCCTATCAAGAAGCAATGAGATCTAGGGCATCCTTACTGTGGGCAGAAACCATAGATGATGAAATGAGTTCTTTGCTACAGAATCACACTTGGCAGCTAGTCCAATTTGCCAAAAAGGGCTAAGGCTATAGGCTGTAAGTGGGTATTAAAGAAGAAACTGAATAATGGGATCAATAGCTAGATATAAAGCATGTTTAGTAGCTAAAGGCTTTAAACAACAGAGTGAAATAGACCTTTTTGACGTTTATTAACCCGTATGTCATTTGTCAACTATAAGAATTCTTCTTGCTTTGACATCTATTGAACACTTTGTAGTGTATCAAATGGATGTGAAGATCGCTTTCTTAAATGTAAATTTAAATGAAGAAATGTACATGGAACAACCTGAAGGGTATGTCATGAAAGGCCTTGAGAAACGTCTTAAACAAGCACCTAAGATGTGGCATCTTAAGTTTGACAAGGTGGTAAAGAGCTATGGCTTTTAGTCCAATTATTCAGATAAATGCCTTTACTATTGTTTCAAGTCAAATAAGATAGTCATCATATGCTTGTATGTTGATGACATGTTAATTATTGGCTCCGATCATTCTATAGTGAGTGATGTGAAAACCACTTTAGCTAAAGAATTTGACATGAAAGATCTTGGTATAGCTAATACCATTCTTGGTATGAAAGTAAGCTTTGAAAGCAAGTTATATCCCTTAGCCAAATTCATTATATTGAGTAGCTACTTTCTACCCGGGGATACAGTGAGTGTAAATCGAGTGAGACACCATATGATTATAACAAAAGACTAAGTCCTAATGAAGGGACCAGCATGAATCATTTAAAGTACTCAAAATTGATAGGTAGTCTCATGTATGCTATGATTTGCACTAGACCTGACATAGCCTTTGCAGTTGGCATGTTGAGTCATTTCACTAGTAATCCTAGTAAAGAGCATTGGGATACCCTCAATAGGTTGATGAGATACCTTAAAGGTACTAAAGATTATACTCTGTTATTCTGGTTATCCTCCAAATGTGAATGGATATTTTAATGCCTCATGATGTTCAAAAATTGGAAATAGTAAATCCACCAGTGTATATGTATTCACTCTGGATGGAGCTGCTGTTACTTGGAAATCCGAAAGACGGATGTAACACCCTGTATGCATCCGGTGTATTAACAATTATTTAATCGGAGTAACGCGGTAATTACTTTAGAAAAAAAAAACCCAAGATTAAAACAACGGAAGCGATTTCAAAACCATATTTCTTGATTCATTATGTATGGTCCGTAACCTCAAAGCATAAACGAATGCCACAAAACCACAACTAGCCTCTTCGATCCAGACAAAAATCCAATTAACAAAAAAATAGGACGGCAGATGCATCAACAATATCTATACAGATATATATTAGGAGAATAACTCATAGGTATATACATATATATATATACATCATCTCAACCACCATTGTGGCGATACAAAAGAATAGGCATTCATTGCCATGATCTCACAGATCACATCCTCCGAGAGGGCATACAAAACCAGCAGTGTTTATACATCAAAAAACATAACATAAATATCACATGTGTACACACACATCTTCCGTGAACCAGGGTCACAAAATACATCAACATAACCAATGAGCCACCATGCTCTCAAAATGCTGCCAAGCAGCTGCACAAGAACTGTCTCTACTGGGCCTCCCGCCCTGAGACCTATCATCTCTGCCAAATGAATCACCTGCAAAAACATAATCCCCACACGGGGTGAGATACACATTTCAGTAAGCTCAGGGCTCTTGGAGGCTTCTCCTCCCCCCTGGCTCACTTCCATGACACACCACATCAAAGGCATCACAATCACTAGGCCGCTCGGCCCTCACAACAATACATAGCCATCATCTAGCTCTAATGTATATCTGCGG
The DNA here is from genome assembly GCA_007407185.1 of Glycine tomentella. NCBI lineage: Eukaryota > Viridiplantae > Streptophyta > Magnoliopsida > Fabales > Fabaceae > Glycine > Glycine tomentella. The sequence goes on from PYAF01000995.1 coordinate 56,476, forward strand.
TACTACGCCCGCCACAAGACGCATCATCATCGGCATCTGGGACTCTCGGTCCCCAGTGTGAGACCGGAACCCACACTCATGTCATCACATCGGGAGCTACCCCTTTACACATGGATGCACGTATATGGAACCTTCGAGAATAGGCTTCAACCGCGATGGGACCACCTATCTCTTGGTCTTAAGGGATCATCATCACCCTTTACGTGAGCAAACCAAACTAGGAGTTGCGCTCGACTCCTAGGGAGGTCCATATCTATCTAACTGGCCAGAAGATCTATCCAACAGATAACCATACACAAAAAGCATAGAATCATGCATACATATATCATGAGGAAACTGTAACATCCAATTCAATGCACATGTATCATGTATGCAACCATCACTCCCTCGGAGTATGGTGGAACACAGGCAGTGGGAAACACCCCAAGAGCAAAGAGCTTACCTGGAAAAGCAGCGCTCTGCAGTTCAACCCCAGAACGATGGTCTACTCCACTGACACCCTCGGTGTCACGCCCAATACCAAGGCACACAAGCAACATCAACAACAATTCTCAACCGATAGAAAAGCATGAAACACTATATTATATCTTTAAAACCCCTTAGACCTCTATCTTAAGGTTATCAAAATTAACCATCTTAAAGCCAACTCACAGACTCTCAACGGGTCTAACTCGGCCTAACCAAGGCACTAGAGTCTCCCCAAGACTCGGTCTAAGTCAATTCAAAGAGCTCAAAGCTCCATACATGCCAAAACTCAAGGATTAACAATATGGCTAAAACGGTTACTTCAACACAATTTCACCGTATAAATAGCCTTCTGAGCACAATAGTACAAGCATCAAGGCTCATGCATGTCCTACATTCACCAATTAACCAATATTCTTCCTACACATGCATTTCTCAGAGCCACAAACCAAAATCCATGAAATCAATATTTCAAAGCTAATCCTTCAACACAACAACCTCTTAAGCATACTTTTCTAAAGGACCCAAGCCTAATATCAGCTCTAGCTCAAAAGGGTCACTATTCACTTCAAGAACAAACTCATAAATCAAACAATAAAACTTGAGTTTCTTACCTCTAAAACAACAAGGAAGGCACTGGACAACCTTTCCAAGCTTGGGTGTCCGTGAATCGCCTCATTTCCCCGCCAAACTCAAGATTTGTGAAATTCTCTAGAGAATGCAATCTCTCCGTTTGAAGGTTTTTAAGGAAAAGTGATGAAGGATTCTAGCTCATAGGGGTATTCTGAAAAACGATAAGAATACTTCAACACAACCAAGAGGGGGGTGAATTGGTTGAACCTTGGCCAATTAAATTTTTAAAATCAGAGTTACCACAGAATATTTATCACTTTCAAAAATTATTTCAAAACCAAGAATCAATATTCAATCAAATTTATTTTACAAGAAGAATAGAAAACAAAGTATAATTTTCTGTGCAATGAAATTGATTCACAAACAAAGCAATTAAGAGATTAACAGATGAGAAGATTAGTCCAGATTTTTATACTGGTTCACCTCAAACCCTATGAGGCTACATCCAGTTCTTCTACTCAACACTAGAGTAGAGTTCCACTATTGTAAAAATATTCTTACAAGAAAATTTACAAGCCTCTCTTCATCAACCCTAGATGAAGTTCAGAGATCCAAAACCCTATTAGATCCTTAGAGACCAAAACCCACACTGAGAACACTACTTAACTGTCTTTTAGATAAACACTATCTCACACTTGCAAGAAACTCAATTACAATAGACTAATCCTTACAAATATTCAAAGAACAGTTTACACCATCAAAGAATAAGGAAAGCTATCACCTGATAATCCAAGAATGAATGCACATGAACGAATCACAGGTTTGATGACAGATTATCAACACATATGCAACCTTTTCCTTATGCTATGAATGAATGAAGCTTCACCTTCTTGAATCAAAAACCCATATGAGATTTTGTGAAGCTAAGTATGTTTAGAACTCAGAGAAACTCACTAATGAAAGCTCAGAATGTTTGTGAAAGCCCAGAATTCGAAAAATCAAAAGTTACAAACTTCAAAGAAGTGAATTCTATTTATAACAGAATTTTAACTGAAAATAATCGATTAAACGCGCTCCTGTAATCGATTATTTACCATTTGTAATCGATTATATCAAGACTGTAATCGATTAAAATACTCCTAATAATTTCTGGATTTGGGCTATGAACAATATAATCGATTATTCCGTGAAGTAATCAATTAAACCAGTCAGTCATATTTTCTTAAATGAGCTTAGTAATCAATTAATACGATATGTAATCGATTAAGACAGCGAGCTATGTTTTTTCTAAATTTATATGCATAGGCTTGTAATCGATTACCAACTCTATGTAATCGATTAAGACAGAGAGTTCCATTTTTCATAAAAAGCCTTAGTAATCTATTAAACCGATATGTAATCGATTACAATGTTCATGATTTGTTTTCTAAAGGCACGAAGAACAAAATAATCGATTCCAGTATATGTGTAATCGATTACTTCAGTAAAACTTTGTTTTTCCAAAAAT
>PYAF01000995.1:59120-106573 GCA_007407185.1 Glycine tomentella
TTAATCTAATGATCCTAAATGAATGATTAATGCATGATGTGCACAATTGGATTATCAGATCATATACTTCCTTTTACAATTAATCAAATTGGTCTTCAATGCTTTCCATGGAACTTTGCCTTTGAGCATGTTGAAAGCACAAAACTTTTGAGCCTTTGATTCTTGTTCATTGATGCTTGGCTTCACTTGAATCAACATATTCCCTACAAGTTTCATGTTGAAAGGGAAGTGTTTTGGTGAAGTTTGGTGAAGATATGGAGCTTCCTACTGCTCTAATGGCGGAAATGGCTCAGAGGAAGAAGAAAGGAAGAGTTTTAGCCCAAAAATCGCGTGAAATGACCTTATATAGTGGCCTTGTCAGAGTTCCCACGCTGATCGCGCCAACTTCACGCTCACGGCGCCACATTCCAGAGGAAATTGGCTTCCTAGAGCACTTCTAGCACTACCAACGCCACTCTAGCGCTACTGGCGCCAGCTTCCAGTGCATCTGGTGCTGATGGCGCCACTCTAGCGCTACTGGCACCAGATTCCAGTGAGAAATGGCCTTCTGCTGCCATCGCATGCTATCAACGCCAATCTCACGCTAACGGCGTGAGATTTTTTTTTTAGGGTTATTATATTCTCCCCACCTTTTTAAGAATTTTGTTCGCAAAATTCAAATTCATACCTGTCAAGCAACTCGGGGTACAGCTACAAAAGCTCCTGCTCCCGCTCCCAAGTCGCCTCCTCAGGTGTCCTTCCTTCCCATTGTACCTTGACTATGGGAATGGTCCTACTCTGAATCTGCTTCTCTGTCCTATCCAGAATCCGTATGGGCTATGTAGGACAAGTCAGATTCTCTAGAATCTAAACGGTGTCAGGCTCCACCACGTGCGACGGGTTTGCCACATATCTCCTCAGTTGTGACACATAGAAAACATCATGCAGCCCTGACAATTGGGGAGGTAAAGCTAGCCTATAGGCCACTGGTCCTACTCTCTGGAGAATCTGGTAAGGACCAATGGACCTAGGACTGAGCTTTCTCACACCCAATGCCCATCCTACACCTATGATAGGAGACAGCCTCAGAAACACATGGTCGCCCTCATCAAACTACAACGACCTGTGTTTATGATCATAGTAGCTCTACTGCCAACTCTGAGCTCTCAACAACTTATCTCTGATCAACTAGATCTGCTCAGAAGTCTCCTGAACCATCTCAGGTCCAAGAAAGTTGTCTTTCTCCTACCTCGGTCCAGCAAACAGGAGTCTTACACCTCCAACCATACAATGCCTCGTAGGGTGCCATGCCTAGACTAGCATGGAAACTGTTATTATATGAGAACTCCACCAGAGGTAGGTATCTATCCCACTTAGTACCTTGCTCCAAAGTACAAGCTCTCAACATATCTTCCAGAGTCTGGATAGTCCTCTCTGTCTGCCCATCTGTCTGTGGATGGTAGGCGGTGCTAAGCCTCAGCTGGGTTCCAAAAGCCTCCTGAAGAGCACCCCAAAACCTAGATGTGAACTTCGGATCTCTATCACTGACAATGTTCTCCGGGACACCATGCAGCCTGACAATCTTTCTGACATATAACTAAGTCAACCTCTCTACAGTGTAGTCAATCTGAACAGGAAGAAATGAGCAGACTTAGTCAACCTATCAACAATCACCCAGATGGAGTCACATCTAGCCTGAGTCTTCGGTAGCCCAACTACGAAGTCTATGGAAATGCTATCACATTTCCACTCGAAAATCTGTAAAGGTTGTAGCAAACCGGACGGTCTCTGATGCTCAATCTTTACCTTCTGACATACCAAACATTTAGCCACATGCTCAGCTATGTCTTTCTTCATCCCTGGCCACCAGAAATTCCTCTTCAGGTCTTGATACATTTTGGTGGCACCTGGATGAATGCTGAATTGGCCTTTATAAGCCTCAGATAGAATAGCATCCACCAACTCACCCTTAGGCACAATAATGCGATCTTGGTACAACACCAAGTCGTGAGTCTCCCACGAAACATCCTGTTGACCAATCATGGCCCTCACATCATCATCCTGCTTCTAGGCTTCTCGGATCCTCCGAATCAGATCATTGTCAACCTTGGTCTCTCTCAACTTGAGACCACGAACACCCTCTGTCAAAGTCAGGTGCATATCTCTAAACTGCTCAATCAGCTCGCAGTCTGAGATCATCATGCAGGCGGCACTCACATGTTTCCTGCTCAAGGCATCAACAACAACATTCGCCTTGCAGGGATGGTATCTCAACTCAAAGTCATAATCTTTGAGGAATTCCATCCACCGTCTTTGTCTCATATTCAACTTCTTCTGGTCAAAGAGATATTTGAGACTCTTGTGGTCATTGAACACCACCAACTTAGCACCATAAAGATATTGCCTCCAAATCTTTAGAGCAAAAACAATAGATGTGAGCTCTAAATCATGCGTAGGATAAGACTCCTCATGAGGCTTCAGTTGCCTGGATGCATAGGAAACAACCTTCTCTCCTGCATCAGTTCACATCCAAGCCCCCGCTTAGAAGCATCACAGTATACCTCAAAGCTTCCCTCAGGGTCAGGAAGGGTCAACACTGGGGCTGTAGTCAACCTTTTCTTCAACTCCTGAAAACACTGCTCGCACTCATGGGTCCAAACAAATGGAAACCCCTTCCGAATGAGGTGAGTCAAAGGTAACATCAACTGTGAAAACCCCTGAATGAACCTCCGGTAGTAGCCTGTTAATCCAAGGAAACTCCGGATCTCAGATATGTCCTTGGGTCTCTCCCAAGTCATCACAACCTCTATCTTACTGGGATCAGCTGATACCCCAGTTGTAAAAATCACATAGCCAAGGAATTTCACTTCTGATAGCCAAAACTCGTACTTTGCCAACTTGGCATACAACTGATCATTCCTCAATGTCTGAAGAACAATTCTAAGATGCTCGGCATGCTCCATCTCCGTCCGGGAGTAGATCAGTATGTCATCAATAAACACCACCACAAACTTCTCTAAGAAAGGTCTGAATACCCTGTTCATATAATCCATGAACACTGCAGGGGCATTCGTTAGACCAAAATGAATGACCTGATACTCAAAGTGACCATACCAAGACCGGAAAGTTGTCTTCGATATGTCGGCAGGCTTGATCCAAATCTGGTGATATCCGGATCTCAGGTCGATCTTAGAGAACACCCTGGCTCCCCTCAACTGATCTAATAGATCATCAATCCGAGGCAAATGATACTTATTCTTGATAGTAACCTTATTCAGCTGCCTGTAGTCAACACATAATCTCATACTGCCATCTTTCTTCTTCACAAAGATCACTGGTGCTCCCCACGGCGAAACACTCGGTCTGATAAACTGTTTGGACAGCAGGTCCTCCAACTGCACCTTCAACTCCCTCAACTCCAAAGGAGCCATACGATAAGGTGCTATAGATATTGGTCCTACACTGGGAACCAAATCAATGGAGAACTCAATCTCTCTCTCAGGTGGTAGCTGCGTAATCTCCTCTGGAAATACGTCCACAAACTCGCTCACCACCGGAATCTGTGACAGATCAACACTCGGTTTATCTTCTGTCACACATGAGAAGATATAACCCTGAGCTTCTTCCCTAATCGCCTTCAGAGCTTGCAAGACTGATAGGAAAGAGGTGGAACTCGAACCAACTCCATTAGAAGGCACAACAACCTTCTTCTTGCAACAGTCCAACATCATGCCATACTTGATCGGTCAATCCATACCCAGAATGATCTCAAGGGTAGGTATAGCTAGGCAATACAAATCAATCGCGTACTCTCTGCCATCAAATTGAAACTGCACATCTCTGCAGCACATATCCTCCCGACAATGCTCCCTAGAAGCGGTGGTAACCTCCATAGGAGGAGACAATCTGAACCTCTGCAGGTTCATCCGTAATGCAGTACGATCCTCAATGAAGGAGTGAGTAGCTCCAGAGTCGAACAAGACTCTCACATCATAAGCATCTATCAAAATTCATAATTAAGGCGTGTAATGAGGCGATGTGCATTAAATGTGCAGATTGCGTGCTACAGTTACGGACAAGACATAATGACGGTATGTCACAGAGACGCTCCCTATTTTAGTTGTGTGGAGATGAATCGACCAAATGAACCCAGCGTAACAGTATTTCATGGTATTCCGGTAGGGGTAAGGAAATGAATTGACATGAAGCAGAAACCGGGTAGGGATGACTGCGGTGAGATAAAGAATACCCCGACATATGATAAGCAATAGCCCTGTATCGAAGAACATTAATAGTCCAAGTGATTGAGGGGGATGACACAGATTAGTACATCCCGGTTGTCTAGAAGCCCCGACAACCGGGCTGAGGGGCAACTGTTACGGATTCCATAGATGGGCTTAGTGATAAAGTCCATTGAGAATTCGAATAGTGCACTATTGACAACAATTACAATGAGATCGTGAATTTCAAAGATAATAACAAGAAAGATTGTGATACCAAAATAGAGATCTTGGCGCTGATTAACATTGTGCATACCTATTCATTTTCTCTTCTCTTTCCATTAATATTGTGCACACACCTCAACCCACTGGTTGAGTATTGCTTCGTGTATAATGATCATATTTTTTGGAGTATTTCTCTTCTACAAATATCTCTAAAAAAAGTTTGATCCGATATCAAAATCGCCAACATCCTTACTTTACATTTCTGTTCGTGAAAAGCATATAGCAAGAAAGAAAATTTGTAAACAAAAATTTAAAATACAAATATCTTCCTTAGAATACGCAATTTGGATTGGATAGAATATTGAAGTGTACATTGGATTTGCACGAATTCGAGGAACCAACGAGCATAAATGCGTAGACCAAAAATATATGTTACTTTGGAAAACGTGATTGAGGTTTGATACTCCGAATCAGAACTGCTTACAACATATGCTTGTTCTAAGAAAGACGTACCTGAATCTGATGATCAATGCCTCCTCTCATCTGTCAACATAGATGAAAAGGTCCGAAAGCAAATCCAATAATGCATTGCATGTACGTTTCAGATTAGGTTTGTGGAGATTCCGAGCGTGAAGGTTGAGAGTGCGGTTCCTACAGAATTCGCATATGGTGTATCATAGCATTGTGTTATTTATTAAATTAAAAATTCATATTCTAAGAATAACAACAATATTTTTAATTGAAGGTATAACTATATGTTCTGTATGATGCGGAAGGAAATCTAACTTAATTAATTAGATAAGAATGCTTAAATTATTATACACTTTTTCATTTTTATCGAAAAAAGAGAGTTCTTTTTGGTGCTTGACTACTGCTTGGTTTGCAAGCAAATTTAGCATCTGAATCACCGTAACTTGTCAGCCAATGACTTTTCATCACCACTTGCATGTACACTCTGTTTCATGTAACATGCGCCGCAAATATCATCAAATTCCGAGGCATGACTACTCGCACAAATTTGCATATACTACACTTTATAAAATAGTATTAATTTGAGTGCTTGGTTTTTAATTTTGAAGTGATAAATTTAAGATAAATTTGATTAGATAAAATAAAGTTAAATTATTTTTTCAAAAGAAACTAGATTATTAATAAAAGAAAAAATAGGTCACGGATTATTATAATTATTGACTTTTATAATAAATATTTTATCAACAATAATTTATGATTAAATAATAGTATAAAATTATTTTATATTATTAATATATGATTATTAAATTCTTGATAAAATAATTTTAATTAACTTTTAAGAATAAAAATAAATCATTCAATTCGACTCATTCCTCTTGAAAGATCCACTTTCGTTAATTATTATCATTATTACTGCTAACATTTATTTTTGAACTACAAAATTATTCTTAAGAGGTAATTTTATTGGAGTTAAGAACATACACAGTTTAGCAAAATTAGTATTCTTAGAGGAAAAAAAATATTTTGAATATAAGATTTGAATGTAAAACCTTACTTAAAAATAATCAGGCGTATATACCACTGAAACCAAGTATATATTGTTACATATTGATGAAATAGAATTAAAAATAAAAAGTAACGTTTTGCGTTCTTTACAAATTTTACTATGAAGAGTAAAATATAACTTAGATTATAGTTGATGCATTATTTATATCAATTAACTGAATGAAAACATTACCGTATTAGATACAAGGTTGTTCATTAATAAATGCTATATTCGGCACTATCTTTTAAAACAAGATAATCTATCAACATTGACATGCAAACGGAGGATAGAATTAGTTTATTATTGATAGCTTATATTAATTACTAGCATTCAACAATTAGGTGGCTGAAGGATATTCCAACGGAATCTTAATGGAATACTTGGATGCTTACAATTCCTGAACGATTGTGTGACATCATAGCAAGGTAGTAGGATTTGCTAAAGCATTTGTCTTCTGCTAATTGGTTGAGATTATATTCTTCTTATGTCCATGTTTACTTTACCTTATAGGCAAGTCAAGTTTCCTCTTTTTCTTTCTCTTTCTCTTTTTTGCAATTTCTAATTTTCTTTTGCAAAACGTGTCAATATTTTATTGAACTAATTAATTGAAGAGATTGCATTTGATCATAATTAGCGTTACAAGTTGTCGTTAGGAAGATGGTGACAACACCCGATAATTCTACGAAAATGGAAATCGCAGACTAAAAGATGGATTACCTGTCCAAGAATTAATTAATCACGGATGTATATCTTACAAGATGGACAGATCGCGAATACACTGGAAATACAAGTGTTCTAAGTGTGTGTTAGTTTTGAAGACTTATGAACTTGTTTTTGGGAGTTAATTTATTAGGAAAGGCAACGTTTTTATGTTTGGTACAATCTTACAAAATTGTCTAGATATTGTTTATTTTCAACTCAATATTTTCTTTGATTTCTATTCTAAGTTTCTATTAGTGAGGCATGGATGTTCTGATGTGATCCAAGAAAGCTTTCACGTGCGTCTCGTGAGTCTCTTAATTGATCCAAGAGTGAGTTGGATCTAAATTAAATGTTCCATGCTTTGTTTAAAAATCAAAACGATGGGAGATGGAGATCACATATAAGGATTTTGATGCTCAAGTCAAAATAAGTCAAAAATAATTAAGGTGGCTAGCTAGTGATTTGATATACCTAGAGTAAAGAATTTTGTTGGCTTTTATAGGTCTCTCTTGATAAGATGGATTGAGATAAAATCATTTTCTTCTTCGTACAGTATTTCATTGATGAAAGACCACTGGAACTGAAAGATTGAAGGCTATTAGAATTCGATAGGCTACATTTTATCTTAAAGTTAGAGATGAAATATTAGGTTAGGTGTTAAGAGATTTTTAAACAATTGTATAAACACTTGGTTAGGAAATCATTTTTATGTACATTGTCACTATTGAATTTTATTTGTTATTCAAATATTATTTAATTGTATTGTATTCTGAAATTGGCTGGATGTCTGGTATTTCATTTGCAGGATGAATATGGGTAAAATAAAAAAAATAGACAAAATGTTAAAAAAATTTAAAAAAAAAAAACAACATCGATTTTTGTTAAAAATCAATGTTAACTTACACTACAACATCGATTTCCATTGAAACTGATGTTGATGTCATGTAACAACATCAGTTTTCTAATGAAAATCGATGTTGTCAAATAAGTTAACATCAGTTTTTTACAAAAATTGATGTTGAAGTTTCAAATTTTACATTATTTACCTTTTATTTCTTATATATAGCGACATCGATTTTTACTAAAAATCGATGTTGTATACTTTTGGTTAACATCGGTTTTGAAAAATCGATGTTAACTTCCAAACTTTCAACGCTTCCTTCACGTGAAAATGAAAAAATGGACAAGCAAATCGAAAATAAAGAACAAGGAGGCATTGCCTTCTCTTCTGCCAATCCTAAAAGACCACTCTTTCGTCTAAGGATGCCTAATCGCCGCACCGAAAATTCGGGCGAGGGGGGGGACACTGCGAGGTGCAAACCGATGTTGAATGTCCAAAATAATTAGTGTTGAATGTTATTTTTCTAGTGTTGTAGTTGGATAGTAGGAGCTTTTTAACTATCTCCTCGTTGATAGGGGAGGCTACCATTAATGTTAAAGGATATCACTTTGGGTCATTCTAGACTAATCACTATTCATATAGTTAGGCTTTGTTTGATAATACTAAAAAAAAGTTGTTTGAAAGTTACGAGAAATGAAAGTAAAAATAAAGTGTGTTTGGTAGACACGAAAGTGAAGTGAAAAATTTAAGAAAAAGGTGGGTCTCACAACGTAGCAATTGCATACATAATAGAAGTGACAATGATGTTAAATGAACGATAAACAAAGAAAGAAAGCCATTAAAAAATTAGGAGACAATAATAGCCTTTGTGTTACTTGTGTAACCTTTTAAACAAAATCAATTGTTTACAAAGGCATATAATTGATTATGCACAAGGCATAATCAATTATATGCCCTCTACTTAAAAAAAAAAAAAAGTTTCCAAAGGCATATAATTGGCATAATCAATTCTATGTTTTCTATTTTATTTTTTTAAAAAAAAATATGTCCAAATTAAAGGCATATGCTTTACACATAATTGATTATATGCATTCTTTTTTTAAAAAAAAAAAAAACAAAGTTTCTAGAAGAAAAAAAAATTCTTATAAAAAAATGAATAAATATTTTTAGGTGGGATAAAATGGTCAAATGGGGTTAATGCTTAATTTTTTTTTACCTATCTAATCACTTTAATTTAAATATTTTATCTCTTTATCATTTTTTTTCATCTTAATCAAACAATCTCTCTTTCAACTCTCTTTTCGTTTCTTTTCTTTTCATTCCACCAAACATAATTTTTAATCTTTTGATGGGTCAATTAAATTCGCCTTATATGACCTAGGATAAGGCATGCACTAATAACCGCCCAAGAAAGTAACTCATGATATCATAAGATGTTGACTTGTTAACGTGTGTTCACCTTTGTATTTGACTCTACTAGTGACCAAAAGTATACAACATCGATTTTATGAGAATACATAAGAAAAGTGATTTTATAACATAATTATTACACTATTAGAAAAATAGCATTCAACATTGATTTTTTTGGACATTCAATATTGGCTTTTAACCAATGTTGAAACTATTGACGTTAAAAATATCAACGTTAACATCGGTTTTAAAATCTGATGTTAACATAACACCACAACATTGATTTTTAAAAAATCGATGTCGTCGAATAAGAAATTAACAGAAAAAACCGTAAAATATGTGAAATCAACATCAGTTTTACTAAAAATCGTAGCAACATCGATTTTACTAAAAACTGATGTTGATTTTTTTAATATATATATATATATATATATAATATAATATAATATAATAATGTTGTAAGTTTAGTTCATAAGTTTATTTACAAAAGAAAAACATCATCATATAAATATAGATAACCAAAAAAAGTTATAAAGCAAGTGCTTAGAGTTTGGTAGACTATAATGCAAATAAGTTACAATTAAGCATGAACCATAGAACAATGTTGAAAGTTGGACCTGAGAACTCCATCACAAGTTCATACCCAGCTTGCAAACCAGCGTCACTAGCAAACGGCCTCCATCCAACACCTATTTTAGCAGTCTTCCTCCAATCATTGTACACAATTTTGCATTGTGCAGTACCTTCAAAGTCCACATAGGTGAATCCTGCATTTTTTCAAAAAATAGTACATAGTACTTGGGATATCTTAAAATAAATATTAAGTTTATGTTAGATATGTATATGTTGATTAAAATTTGACATGCAGAGATAGTTATTATATATAGAAATGAATAACTCACGAAGTTACTGAAAATAATAGGAATACTTCACAACAACCAAGAGGGAGGGTGAATTGGTTGAACCTTGGTATTTTAAAATCAAATTCAAATCAGAGTTTTCAGGATCTTTATCACCTTTAAACCAAGAAACATTTTACTCAATCAAATAGCTCAGTCCAAGAATTCAATAGATCAAAACCAAACTTGTTGTGCAATGAATATGATTCAAAGAATAAAAGACAATTAATAAGATGAGAATAGAAATAAGAACACAAGCAATTTATACTAGTTCACTTCAAATCATGAAGCTGCATCCAGTTTCTTCCAACCAACACTAGGTTAGAGTTCCACTATTATAAAAATATTCTTACAAGCTTTTACAAGAACCTCCCCTTTAGCAACCCTAGATAAAGAACAAAAATCTAAAACTCTATTAGAAATCTAAGGAGAAAGATCCAGAGAACACTACTCTGATCTTTAAGCTAGAGAACCCTTCTCTAGTCCCAAGCTTTAAGAATCAAAATTACAATAGCCAATTCAACACAAATTTGTAAACAAAATTACAACCAATCAGTTAAGGAAAGAAAACACCTGATGATCCAGTGAATGATATGCACATGAATGAACAAATCAGGTTGAAAGATGAAAAACAATTTCAGAACATCTTCCTTAACCTTTGAAAGTATCTTCTTGCTTTAAAGAATCACTCAAAAACCCATGAATGTTTTAGTGAAAGCAAGAACTCATAAAATCCAGAAAAATCACTTAGAACGTGTTTAGAAAGCTTGTGTATACTCAAAATACGAATTTTTTAAGTTATCAAACAAGCTGAGCCAAGGTTCTATTTATAACAAACATTTGTAACTGCCAGTAATCGATTAAACGTGCCTAATAATCAATTATTTCACTCATGTAATCAATTAAATCAATCTGGTAATCGATTAAAGTGTTCTACAAGAATCTGGACATGAGCAACGAACAAAATAATCGATTATTCCGTCTTGTAATCGATTAAGACAAGAAGCTTCATAAACTTGAAATGCACTATATAATCGATTACTGATTCTGGTAATCGATTAAACCAGGAAGCTTTAGAAATCATATTGAACTATGTAATCGATTACTATATTTGGTAATCGATTAATGCATCAAAAACTAATGTGCATATGTGTATGATGTAATCGATTACTGAATTTGGTAATTGATTAAGACAGGAAGATGGTTTTTTCAGTTTAGCCTGTGTAATCGATTACTACTCTTTGGTAATTGATTCTTCCAGCACAGCTTGAAATAATATATAGCAATGTAATCGATTACTACCTGTTGGTAATCGATTAAAGTGTTCATCAAGGCAGTGTATGCGAAAACAAAGGTCAAATAATTGATTATTCCGATAGGTAATCGATTACATTGTTCTTAAAAAGTTTTTCAGGATGAACTAAGAACAAAACAATCGATTATATCCTTAATGTAATCGATTAAGTCAGTACAAATTTATTTTTCCAAAAACCTTTGATTTAAATCAAACACTTGATCATTTTACCAAAGCCTTGTGATTTTTATTACTTAGGTTAATTGAATTATTGAATGATATGAATGCAACACACTTGGATCACCAGAATTGCTTCTTTCTTACACATTTAACACAAATTATTCTTCAAGGCATCCAATGCATGTTGAAAGCTCAAACCCAAATCTTGATTCTTATTCCATTCTTCAAATAGCTCCTCTAAAACCAACAGTTACTACATGTAACTTTGTATCGGTTAAGCAGGATTCAAAAGATTACTGAGTTAGGATTTTGTTTGTATAAGCTATGCCACTTGGGAAAAGCTTGGGGTCGAGAAGTGCTTCTATATACAGTTAGAAGGAACACTGACTGTCCAAAATGAGTCATGGTAATTTGGTGATTATCTAGCAGGCCATAGTAATCTCTAATTTTTGTCCACCCAGCCACGATGACTGGGTTTTCAAGGCATTGGTTATATTTTATTGAGTGTCTCTTTTCCATCAGCATCTATTAGATGCCTATGTGTCTTCCAATTCATTTTGTCATCTAATTGCAAAATTGCTACTTATTTCAACATAACACTACACTCAAAGTAAACTAACATTAACAATATTGTATATTAAATAATGTCATGTATAATGCATAATATAATTAATATTTCTAACCTGATCCTTAATATGAATAGTGTTCAGGATGTCATTTGATTTTCTATTAATCATCATCATGGTCTTTACCATGTCAAAGTTTGGTGATCCTCATCCATTATTTCTAAATTACACATACAACATAACAACTATTTTTTTTTAAATGGTGAAGCTAAAATAAATAGATACTCAAATGAAGCTTTGTCTATTATTATTTGACAGTTAAATAGAAAATGATATTGAACGTTATTGTGCTATTTTATTGTGTTAATATGAAGAAATCAACCTGTGTGTGTCTCTGCATAAACAGTGATAAAAAAGCATAACCATTTCACTACAATGACAATGATAAAAAAAAGCCCTCAATATTGATGAAACACTTGGAATCAGTTGGAATAAAATATGATTGTATGTGTTTCATATGTGCTAGATGGACATATATAATTTTTTTTCAGTAATCTTATTATTAAATAAGATGCATATTCCAAAAATTGACCTGACAAAGATTGCTCAATATACTCTTTCCAATATACTAGTAGTCCATTGAGAGGAAAAAGTAACAAAGATAAGTTCTTCAGAAACATGTGAACAATGCCAGAACCCATAGCATTCACATCCCTCCACAACATAATATCATCATACACAGATTAGACATTTTATCAAACAAATAGTTGGCAAGAACAAAGAAATCATAGAGCAACACATTCAACGTTTAAGTTGCCAAGAACATACAAAACTTTAGTTGCTCAGAAACAAACATATATACCAGTGTGAGAACACTACTAACCTAGGGACAAGGATTTGAAGTCGTGAGCAAGCGAGAGGGACGGAAGGGTGAGAGAGCGAGACGGGAGTTTCACAACCACCGTGAGAGTGAGAGTGAAAGAGCGAGAATGAAGGGTTTAGACGCTAGAAATCATTTTATAAAAAATCCAACATCGATTTTTTTAATAAAACCGATGTTATTCATGATAAACTCAACATTGATTTTTTGAAAACCGATGTTAACTAACTTATGTTAACATTGACTTTCCAAAAATCGATGTTAACAAGCTCATATTATTTACGAATATGTCACTGTGTTTTTATTAACATCGATTTTTTCAATAACCGATGTTAACTTAGCGATGTGAAAAACATTTTTCTAGTAGTGTTAGCTTCAGTTTTTATTCATATTTCTATTTATATCATTTAAATTTTAAAAAACTTTCTAAAATTTTTACATTTTAGTCAAATATGTTTCCCATTTTTCTTAAAAAATCATAATATTCTTAATAGATATGAGAATGAGCCAAGTACTATCATATTGATTTCTATATCAGTATTTGAAAAAATTATTTGTACTCGCATCCATTCCTATGTGGGTAGCATCTTTAATATGAACCCTAGTATCTATTGGATATCTATATATTCGTACTCTCACTTTACTTAAGCGTAAAAAAATAAATTAATATAAAAATGTTGACTAAAAAATTGCTACAACTAAATTAAAAATCATTAATTCTTAAAACATCCAAGCATAACTATAAAAATATTAGTAACATAATCATTCTCAAATGTATTATCTTCATTCTTAAAGTTAATTTATAATGTGTGTATATAAGGAATGACCAATTTACTCAAAAGAATAACTTTAAAAGAGTTGTTCTCTATAATCACCTTAATTTCATCTTCTTTTAATCTAATGATTAACTCATCTTTAAGCGTAGGTTAAAAGAAAATGAAGCATAAAAATGGAAAATAACTCTTATAGAATTGACTTAGAATAACTTAATTGATTTCCTCTCTATCTTTATGTGTGTGGTAAATCTTCATTCCTAAATGCAAAAGTGTCTTCTATAAAATCATTTTTCTTTCATAACAGATAATTTTTCATTTTGGTATTCTTTATTTCTTATTTTTAAATTTTAAAATTATAAATTATAAATTATTTGAAGAAATGTTATTGCTATTCTAATGCACACTTTCTAACACATACATAGACTTTATTGAAAACGTGTTAACAATGTGTACTTTTCATTAAATAATTAAGAATGTGTTCATTATAAAATTTGCTGAAAATTATAAAATTAGAAAACTTTCATTAAATAAGAAATAAAACCAATAAAGATATGTAGTTTTGATTAAATTTTAACCAATTATAAAGAATGAGATGGGAAAGATATTCTAGAAAATGTGTTAATAATTCTCATTTTCCTCTTATGCTAAGATATTTCCCCTATTCCCTCAAACATTAACTTTAATTAATTTTTTTTTAAAATATTTTGAAATTTCACTTTTTATCTCAAATCTCATCTATTTATATTCTTAATTAAATTGTTTTAAATTTTAACTGTGCATGCTTTCCTTTTTCAAATCTACGCTACGTATATTTTTATTTATTTATTTAATATTTGTTTATAATTCTAAAATTTTATTTTATATTTTAAATATTACTTAAATAAAATAATATTCACACAATACACGAAATACTAACAACAAGTTAATAATCTTTACTACAGAATATTCGTTGACAAAAGTCATATTGAATTGAAAAAATGAATTAAACAAATAAAATATTATATATCTCCATATTCAAGGTACTACTATATTGCTTCTTCGTAGAGCTGCAATACTAAATAAGTTTATCTACACATTTCATTGCTTGATTATTTAGTTCGTTGCTGACGATTCCTTACCCTGTTAGACTTTGAAAGTTTGCTTATGTTGCCTTGTTCAGTACATGAAATTCTTCAAAATGTTTAGTAGTAGTTGTCGGTGTCCTCGTGAGGGTTGATTATTTTGCAAGTAATTAATAATATAATAATACTAATATATAAGAGAAGTCTACATATTGCTTATTATTATTTCTATTTTTAAGGGTACCTAGTTCCCACCAAATGCCCATTTCAGTCCTGTGGGCAAAGGGATAGCAATGGCATTCACTTCAAGTCAAAGGTCACCATCGGTTTCACAAGTCACACTAAACACGCCTTCAAAGTTCAAAATATACGCGTCGATGCTAACTTTGAATTTTTAATATTTGATACTATTAACTATTAAGTACGCCAATATTACAACTGCATTCATGCCAACTTCCTTTTTGTTCCGATCACAATTGTTAATTTGATTTGATTTTAAGAAATTAAATATTACATATAATATTCACTTTCACTTATATCTATTCTTAGTTGGAAACGTGGTTTTTATATTAGATATTTTTAATATTCACTTTCACTTTCATAAACAACTCATATAACAACACCATCAATTACCTCAAATTATCGTCTTTTCATCTTCATATGTTTACTTGCTATTCTTAATCATTTATGTTTTTTTTAATTTGTCATATTTTATCGTTATTTTTAAATTAAATATCAATATTTTTTTTAAAAGAATAATAATTAAAGTATATTTTTTATTACAATTTAAGTTGTTCTATAAACCTAGAATATAAACTAAAATATCCTCGAATACACGTTTGAATAATATATATCACCTGCAGTCCTGCATGCCCAGTCCCGCGAAATATATAGATGCATGCTTTCCGAGTGTTGGCTGCGAATTGAACAAATCCAGTCTATATTTTATTTTCTAATGCAAAACGTGAACCTATTATTTAGATTGGAAACGTGTTCTATTTTTTAATAATTTTTCAGCGTATTTTTATCACCTTTCCAATTGAGCAACCTAATTTAGATTGATTTAATTTTAAAGGATTGTTATTTATTATTTGATTTGATTTCGAATAAATGGGATACAGACAGGAAACCATTTACCTTTGCAATCCATGCTTTGTATGTTTAGATAGATTTTCAAATAAATAGACTGAATGAGTTGCAGACGTAAAAAGTTTCCTACGATGATGTTGCACAAATCAAATCTTTAATTCGCATTTGGATTTTCCGATTAAATTAAATAATTTACAGCAGAACAATCACATATTGTGTTTTAATATATTTGGATGTATTTGTGGCTTAGAAACATTTACTGTTCGATATTTTCATATCCTATTTATATATTGAATTTCGAATTGCTTAACATTAAATGAAAAAAATCCAGAGTAAAATATTTTAACGGGTAAAATTAAATATATTAACTTTGTTAAGGTTTGTAAAACTTAGTGAAATGCGGAATTTAATGTTGAACATTGCTGATGCTTTCTTAATTAATTTCACGTGTATGTGCGGATTTGCACATAAATTTATCGAAAAAGTATTTGTATTTGAAATTTTAAAAATGCATATTTACCTTAAGAAATTTGTTAATTAAGAAAGTTGTAAACTTTTTATAATTTCTCAAAGTTCAATACAGATTAAATAATTTACTCATATATCATAGGCCATATATAATTTACTCTTAATATTACTTTTCTTGAAAAAGAAATGATTTTAGAGGCCAGATTGATGTCACCTGTTACAGGATTAATTCAGTGCATGTAATTTCCTACCCATCATCGAAAGCGAGGAAAATTAAAAAGGCCGACGAAATACCTTTGAGTCAAGCATATTCCAATAAATCTACGAATATTTAAATAGATAGCAATTTGTTATGTTTATTATTTTAAATAAAAAAAAAAAGCAATTTGTTAAGTTTGAGCAACTCCTTCCTAGCAATTTGTAATAAAAAGGATAAGATTGAGTGACGTCATTTCGGAAGCCGGAAGCAGGAGTGAGTATTGTGAAGATCGTGGCCATAATTTTCTGCCCAAAACAAACTCATGGTTAATGCAAAACACACCTCAAATAAAATAATAACTACTTCCTCCGTTTTTGAATTTTTTTTGTTCCTATTTATATATTAATTATGTTCAAGGTGATATAAAATTTTTCCTATCTATTATACCCTTCTCTTCATTAATTATTTATATATACTCCCAAGTTACATAATAAATATTATTAAGTTTAGAATTATTATGTTTAGATACTCTCAAAACTGTTAGTTGAAATTTAAAGTATTTCTATCAAACAACATGTTACATCTACTCTCAATACAAAAACTTAATTCTGAATAATAGAAAATTCAATAGTATTTTTTTATGAATCTCAATCTTTATTTAAAAGAAAAAGCTTCACGTGAAATTGAACTATAAATAACATAATGGAAAATGATACTACTAGTTATATTTGCTTGAAAGAAATAGCTGAAGACTCCTTTGAAAGCATAGAAGTAAAGAGAGTTGAATATTCATTTGACAGTATAGAAGAAAAAAGATTTAGAGGACAAGATTTTATCTTAGATTAGAAATGAAACCTTAGGTGATTAAGAGATTTTAAAATAATTATATAAATAGTTTAATTATAATTGTTTATAGTGTATTGATATTATTATTTTCTTTGACCATTATAATTCATAGTAACTTTTTATCATATTCTGAAATTATTTATCTGTAATGGTGTATTTTTTAATTTGCAGGTTTGGATAATATTAAAAAAAATAGACAACATTAAAAAAACTATAAAAATCAATATCGATTTTTACTAAAAATCAATGTTGATTAATGAACATTAACATCGATTTTTCAGAAAAAAAACGATGTTGATTCACAAAAAACAACATTGGATTTTGTTAAAAATCGAATCGACATCGGTTTTAGTAAAAATCGATGTTGTTTTTCATTACACAACATCAATTTTCAGTAAAAATCGATGTTGATTTACAAAAAACATCGGATTTTGCTAAAAATTGATGTTGTATATTTTTGTTAACATCAATTTTTTAAAACTGATGTTAACGTTGGTACTTTTAATATAATTGGTTTCAACATCGGTAAAAATTGATGTTGAAAGTTCAAAAAAACTGATGTTAAAAACTTACTTTCTATAGTGATTAAAAACTCTTTTGATAGTTTTGATGATGATGCTGAATTAGGCTTGCAAGATGACAAAATCATGGAAGAAACTCCTAGTGATATTTGCTTGAAGAAAGAGTTGAAGACTCATTTGAAAGAATGAAAGTAGAGAGAGTTCAAGATTCATTTGACAACATACAATAAAAAAGAATTAAAGACTTCTTTGATAACATTGAAGATGATGCTGAATGAAACTTGCAAGATAACAAAATCAAAAAGGAAAAAGTTATAAGAGATTTTGACTTCAATGAAAAGGTAGATTGTGGATTTGATTTGAACAAATTTTCGAAGAAGAAGATTTCCAAAATGATTTTGGACTAGTGTTTAGAAAGATGCTAAAAAAAATTCTTCCAGTCTTATTAACAACATCATGAGTGGAGCATATATATTTTGAGTGGGATGGTCTTAAACTTGTGAATTTATTTTTGTTAAAGTTAACTTTATTCTGTTATAGGGATGATCTTAAACTTGTGAATTTATTTTTGTTAAAGTTAACTTTATTCTGTTATAGGGATGATCTTAGAAGCCTAGACACTGAAGTTGGATTTTTATTCAAGGCACAAGCTAAAGATCAAATGGTTGTTCGTTTATGCAAAGGGATTTCACGAAATTATGAAGAATGAGAGGTTAAGAAGTAAACCAAAGAGATACTGGAAATTTGAGATAATGGAGTATTAAACCAAAGGAGTAGTACGATGTAGTGGAAATTCAATAAAAAGGAGTGTTCGAGAGGTTGTACTGGAAGCTCGGATTTTTAGTTTTAAGAGAAAGAATTTGAAAACATAAAATGTGAAAATAGAGAATTGATGATCGATACTCCTTGAATTTGGTGGAAAACAAAGAATTAAAAAGGGTAAAATAAGAAATATATTTACAAATTTCCTTCAAATAAAAAATATTTATGACTTTTTGATTATTTAATTTTAACCTTAAATAATTATTATCTAGAAACCGAAAGAGTATTATTTAGGGCTTAATAATCGTGTAAAAGTTTTCTTACGAACAAATAAACTACTTATACCCGCTTAGATACTCTGATGTGATGCGAAAGGACATAATTACTCAAATCACACGTATCATACACCAAACGAGTCCCTCATAAATAGTTAATTTAGTGTACACATAATATTATAAATTTTACACGGGCGTATTTACACGTCACTTTCGTAGCAGCGTGATATCTGTCATAAAAGATCTTTCGGAAACGTTCATCTCATCAACCACGTTCAGGAGTGTGGTACGCTGGTTCAGCCAAATTAGGAAAAACAAAAACACTTCTTACTTGGGGAGAAAAATATCCTCGCCTATCACGTGCTTCAATCACCCCACGAATATTTAGCATTTTCGTTGCCCCTTTTTTTCTCTCTTAAATGTCTTTTAATAATAATTTACCCGAGATGGCTTGAGGCCTAGGTCATTGAATATCGACCATATTTCCCCGTATATAAAGAACCGTTGCTCATTCTTGGTTGCCACAGTTCACACTTTCTTTCTTATTGTGTTTTTGGCTTCTCACTTCTCTCTTTCTATCTTTCTTTCACATAAAGCAAAATAGGAACACACTCTCAAACGCAGTGATTGATTTTTGGTAAGAGTTCAATTGAAATTTGAAACATGTATTGGGTTCGAGGAGACGCCCTCGGGCGAGGAAGCTTCGCCACCGTTAGTTTAGCGGTTCCCACAACAAATCCAAATCAGTTTCCGTCTCTAACCGCCGTTAAGTCCGCGGAGGCTCAAACCTCGTGCTGGCTCAGAAACGAGAAACACGTGCTGGATCGCCTAGGTTCGACGTCTCCGAGGATAATTCGCTGCTTCGGAGACGATTGCAGTTTCGAGAACGGCGTTGAGTACTACAATCTGTTCCTCGAATACGCAGCCGGCGGGAGCCTTGCCGATGAATTGAAGAACCACGACGGCCAGATTTCCGAGCATGAGGCTCGGGAATACACGAGGGCCATCGTGGAGGGTCTGAGCCACGTGCACAAAAGCGGGTTTGTTCACTGCGACATAAAGCTGCAGAACATCCTCGTATTCGAGGACGGAGGTATCAAAATTGCAGATTTCGGACTCGCGAGAGAGGCAGGGGAGAAACAGGAGAAGAGTGAATGCAGGGGGACTCCGATGTTTATGTCGCCAGAGCAAGTGACCGGCGGCGAGTGCGAATCGCCGGCCGATATATGGGCTTTGGGATGTGCAATTGTGGAGATGGTGACCGGGAAACCGGCGTGGCAGGTGGAGAAAGGGGCGAGCATGTGGTCCCTGTTGCTTCGAATTGGGGTGGGAGAAGAGGTTCCCAAGATCCCTAGTAATTTGTCCGAAGATGGAAAAGATTTTATTGAAAAATGTTTTATTAAGGATCCTAAGAAGAGGTGGAGCGCAGAAATGCTATTGAAACACCCTTTTCTTATTAATGATGGCACTGTTCCATTTAAGCGCGTTCATGAGTCGCCGAGAAGCCACTTTGATTTCCCCGATTGGGTTTCTAACGTGACGAATTCGCTTCCCAGTTCGCCGGAATTTCAAGAAAAGTGGGATTTTGATGACGGGTTCTGTTCGCCGGAGGACAGGCTCCGGCAGCTTTTGACGGTTAATCGGCCGGCGAGTTGGTCAGAATCGGATGGGTGGAGTAGCGTTAGGTGAAATTGGGGGTTTCAAAGATTGTTCATCACAATCGTTCGATTTTGATTATATTCAGATTCGTTGATTTTTAATTTTTGTAAATTGGGTAGATATACATACATACATAGTACATTCATGATTTGTGAACTGACTTTGATGGAAGAGTTTTAACTTGCGCTGCGTTTTATACAGAGGCTGATTCTATAGTCTAAATATAATTGTTTTGCTTTTACTCAATTATTTCTGTTTTATTTTATTTTATTTTATTCGGGGAACTTGGTTTTGAGCCTGAGTTGGTTTTTGATTTAGCTTTCGAGAATCCAAACTGAATTGAGGTTTAGCCATTATAGAAATATGGTAAATTGCTTTTTTGATTGAATTGAACCTGACTTCACTTAAAGTGAGTTTATTTTTTTTTTATCAATACTTAATCTAAAAGATTTACAATAAAGCTATCTCTTGTTTTTATTTATAAAAAACTTTAAAATATAAATTAAATTACATTAAAATTACTTTTAACTAAATTTTATTTTACAAAATTAAGTTCAATCAAATTCTACTCTAATTCATCACCTATCACAGATTAATTGAGGCAATTTATCTCCCATAATAATCTCACAAAATTCACACAAAATTATGTTCTATGAAAAATATTTGTAATCTATTATATATATATAACTCTACCCTAGTTTTTACGAGCGTGATGAATGAATTGGGGTGAGGCGCAAGCTCTTGGTTGTAAACGCGTTGACATGATTACTGAAGGCATGATTACATACATGTTATGGGGTAAATGAGGTTTAAAACTTTTGTCGGTTTGATCGGCGTCAAACACCCGAATTCATATTTTTGGCCTTAACTCTTTGACATATATTCGATGTAAATGGGTAAAGTAATTAAATGATTTGGTGTTGGTGAACGCTGTTTTTATTTTTTAAATGCGTTTTCATTTGACTTTGTTTGGTTTAAAGTTTGGAGTGTGAAATGAAAAAGGAAGGATGGCCTTATGGGAGAACTTGGGCCTTCACGGTGTCGCGTGCCAGCGTGAAGACAGCTCTTTCAGCATATGTAAACAGCACAAAATTAATTAAGAAAGAAAAAAAGGAAACCGAGTTAAGAATTTATGATTTTAATTAATTTGTGTTGGAAAAAAACCCGATCAACCCGTTGTGGAATTGTACCATCTAAATTAATGTCTTGTAAATCTTGTGAATAGAATCATACGTATAGGATTATTAGGTAAGATAGAAAGAAAGGAATCGACCATTACCAAATTCACACAAAACTTTATAGAATTTTGGCAACGTAGGAGTGAGATCAAAGTATTCTAGATTTTCTTCTTGTGGGAGAGGGAAGATGCATCAGATCGTAACAACTAGGCCGAAAAGTAAAAGGTCAAATAACAAACTCCCATATTCGTATGTGAGACTTTGTACAAAACTAGAAAAAAGAAAAAGGGGAGATTATAACACTCAGCGCATTGTCAGATATTTGTTTGATAAATTGTTTATGAATTATGACAATCTTAATAAGTGTCCTTATAGCACTAACTAAAGAAGTAAAAAAAAAAGACTTCTGATTGAGATGCATTAAAATGTGCTCTCCTATAATTTAAATTTTAAATGTTTGTTTTTATATAACTTTTAATTAGAACCTTTTTTCTTAACTAGTGTTTTAAAGATACTAATTAGTTAGAAGTGTTGTTTATTTTCGGTCATTTAGGAAATCTTTCAAGAATAGTAGAAAAGTAAAAGTCTAGAAGGAAAACCCAGTCTGATTAAATAATAGGTCAACAGGAATTAGGAAAGTATTCGAGGATCATAAACAATGGCCACGATTTTTCTGGGCACTAAAATATGTTTTTTCTACACAGCATTAGATACTTAAGCAGTATTATAATTGTTACGGATAAAAAATATCTTATCGTTTATCCTATCAATTCAAATATTTATATCCCCATCAAATCTGTTATTAACGGAAAGGGAATAATCATCGGAAAATCAAGGATATACTCAACTGTCAGCCATCAATATCTCCAGATATCTCGGGGGACAATTCTTGGGCCAACCACTCCAAATCCAGGTTATGCTCTTATAAATACAGTACACTCCATGGTGAAAGGTACACAGACTACTTTCGCTCTCTCTTTCATCCTCACGGCACACACAACACCCCCATATTATGTATTTGCTGAGATCTTCTTCCTCGAGTTGCTTCCTCCCATTAGCTTCTTGAGAGAGAGAGAGAGCTCGATCTCACATCAAAACACCCAACACCTCGTGTTGGACATTTCTGTTCTCTCAGGGCAGAACAATGGCGCCGTCTGTGGGAACGATAAACTTCGAATCCCACCACCCAGCAATGGCTAATACGAGAAGACACCAAGTGGCTAGGCAAGGAGAACCCCCCAGAAACTTGAATCAGGAGAACCCGGTGGCGGAGGATGCACTTTCCTATATGGCATCCTCCCCTGCAGAACCGGCGGTACACGCGCTGATTAATCCTCCCCTCGAAGGAGAGCCGACTTCATCTCAGTGTTTCATCCAGAATGCTCTCCAGTCCTTGCTGGCTCGGATGGAAAATCTGGAAAAACGTTACGAACTCCAGCGTCAGGAGGATATCCAACGCCTCATCACTCAATTGGAGGAGCGTGACAATCGCCGAAGGGAGGAAGGACGTCGGCAAAATACCGACCGCCTAGAACCCAGCGAGGAGGGTGGCGCTAGAAGAAACAGTGCAGAAACCTCGACGACCAGGGGTAGTAGGGACGATGGCCAGTTCGACAACGGGAGGATACCTCGTTCCCATGGTGAGGCACACCACCCCCCGTCGGTAATCGTGCCGGACTCGCAGGAGGAAAGACCAGCAGGAAGTCGACCCTCAGCCGGGACAAGGCGATGGCACGTACCGGAGGAAATATCGCCGAGGTCATCAAAACAACAGTCCGTTCATCGACCGGATTGTTGACGCCCAGTATTTAGAAGATTTTAACGGGTCGTTTTTGTCCAAATACGATGGGAGCCAGGACCCGCAGGTGCACATCGACGAGTTTGACATGCAGATGTGCGTCCGGGGGATTGATGAACCCATCATCTCGAGAATCTTCGCCACAACACTGATGGGAGCGGCACAGACTTGGTTCCACTTCCTGCCGCCGTGGTCCAACTGCAGTTTTGAGGATTTCGGCCATAAGTTTTTATTGAACTTCACGACGAGTAAGAAACAACCGAAGTCCGAGTTCGCCTTGGGAAAGATCTGACAGCAGCCTGGAGAAACACTACAAAGTTACTTGGATCGATTTAAAGAAGCCGCCCTGCAGGTCCAAGGCCTGGAAGAAAAGGTACACGTGCACCTTATATCCGCCGGACTAAACGGAGCATCCCGCCTCGCCAAGTTAATATACAAAGACCCGGTGAAGTCCCTGAACGAGTTCAGGGTACGATCGAAGAAATACTTGGAGCTAGAACAAATGGAGATAGCCAATTCGGCACCAAGAGAAAGCAAGAGACCTCCGTTGCCCAGAACCCGACGTCATGAAAATCCACTGAACGGGCAGACCAGTCGGCAACCCGCAAACACACAAGCTAGCCGACCACCACGAGGCAGCCCTGACCCTCGCTTTAGACCTGGGAGATATGAACTGAAATACGACAAGTACACTCCGTTGACTGCCCCACGCGGCCAGATATGGATAGAGGTAGCCTTTACCGACATGAGGAAGGTCGATCGACCTCCCCCCATCTTGAGAAGAGAAGGGTTGGACTACTCCAGATATTGTGATTTCCACAATGCACCGGGTCACACAACCGACCAGTGCTAGGAGCTCCGAGACGCCATAGAGAAATTTGTGCAAGAAGGCAAATTAAGACAGTACGTCATTCGCACCCAAGGACGTCAGGGTAAGAGAAAGACTCAACCGGAAAGCAAACAAAGGGAAGATAAGAAAAGCAAGAAAGCCGAAGAGTTTCTCGAGCCCAAGTTTGAGTGCAATGTCATAATCGGCGGGATGGGAGGAGGAGGCGATTCGGCCAACAAACGGAAGAAATATCTCAAAGAAGTGATGTCGATAAGAAACCAACCGAAGTTTAAGGCGACCTTCGGTGAGGCCAAAAAGGCCGACCCCCCCTTGATTTATTTCACCGACAGCGATCTGCAGGGAGTGGTCCCAAGTCACGAAGACGGTCTCGTTATAACGGGAACGGTGGCCAATTTCCGGGTTAGGAGGATATACGTCGACAACGGTAGCTCGGGCTGACATTATCACCTTGAATGCGTTCAAAAAAATGAATCTGAAATTGGAAGATGTGAGGCCTTGTCAGACCATGCTATATGGGTTTAACGGCTCAGGTACCAGCTTGAAGGGCGTAATCGATCTTCAGCTCACACTGGGAACAAAGGAAGGATTCAGGTCGAAAAGGGTTGCTTTCACCGTCGCCGACTTCCCTTCACAATACAACATTATCCTTGGAAGGCCGACGCTCCACAAATGGGATATTTTTATGTCCACCAAGCATCAGAAGATGAGAATGATCGGACATCTCGGCAAAGTCATCATGATTTGCGGGGATCAAAAGGAGGCAAGACAGTGTTACTACAACACCATCAGGGAGTCTGAAGTCGGACCATCTTCTCCCCCCCGAGTCCGACAGGGAGAGATAGTAGAAACTGCGGGTGAGACAGGCACCCGCAAACCGGTCAACCTGGTTGAGCTAGACCTACGAGATGTAGAAGAATGGAGACCCGAGCCAGTCGACGAGCTTGAGGAAATTCAGATCGGATCTTCTCCCGAGCAGATCACGAAGATAGGCAAGCAGGTCAGCACGGAAGATAAAGACAGATTAATCCATTGCCTTAGGAAAAATCAAGACGTCTTCGCATGGAAAGCATCCCAAATACCTGGGATCAGACCTACTTTCTGCTGTCATAGGCTGGCTATACATCCCGGCTCTAGGCCAGTGGAGCAGAGGAACAGGAACCTTGGTTCGGATAGAAGGGTAGCCTTGGCCAAGCACATCGAGGAACTGATTGAGGGCGGCTTCGTCAGGGAGATTCAATACACGACGTGGCTCTCTAACGTCGTCATGGTGAAAAAGTCAAACGGGAAGTGGAGAGTCTGCGTTGACTATACTGACTTGAACAAGGTGTGCCCCCAAGGATTCGTATCCAATGCCGAACATCGATCAACTAGTAGACAGCTCGGTCGGATATCGATGGCTGTCGTTCATGGATGCCTATTCCGGGTACAACCAAATACCCATGCATCCAGATGATAGAGAGAAGACAGCTTTTCGGGGCATCAAAGCCAACTACTGTTACAATGTTATGCCCTTTGGGCTAAAAAATGCGGGGGCTACATATCAGCGGATGATGAACAAGGTTTTCTTCGATCAAATCGGCCGGAATATCAAAGTATACATTGATGATATGATAACGAAGACATCGGCGGCCGGAAACCACATCCAGGACTTGGAGGAAACATTCGAGAAGTTGAGGCGACATGACATCCTCCTTAGCCCCCTAAAGTGTGCCTTCGGAGTAAAAGCCGGGAAGTTTCTAGGCTTTATGTTAACTCACAGGGGAATAGAGGTCAACCCGGACAAGTGCAGAGCCGTCCTAGAAATGCAGTTTCCTGCCAACAAAAAGGAGGTCCAACAACTGACAGGAAGAATGGCGGCCTTAACCCGATTCCTCCCAAAACCCGCAGAGAAGGCCCTACCCTTCTTTAAAATGTTGAAAAAAGAGGCCAGTATAGAGTGGAATCCGGCATGCGAAGAAGCCTTCCAGATGATCAAGACGTGTCTAGCCTCGCCACCGGTCTTATCCAGGCCCGAGCCGGGAGAGACGCTCATTGTATATTTGGCGGTAGGAGAAGAGGCCATTAGTGCAGTACTGATTAGAGAAGTGCACAAGACACAGATGCCAGTGTATTTCGTAAGCCGGGCCCTCAAGGGAGCAGAACTGCGCTATCAAAAGCTTGAGAAGGTAGCGTTCGCCTTGCTTACAATGGCGAAAAGGCTCCGCCCATATTTCCAGAGCCATACGATTACGGTCTGGACAAATCAACCTATCCGGCAGGTATTACATAAGCCGGATTTGGCAGGAAGGATGATGAACTGGGCGATCCAGCTATCTGAGTTCGATATCCACTACGAAGCTCGCCACGCCATTAAAGCTCAGGCCCTGGCCGACTTCGTGGTAGAACTGACACCAAAATTGCCTGCCTGGAAGGAAAACGTGCCATGGAAGGTATACGTAGACGGATCGTCTAATGCCAAAGGTAGCGGAGCCGGCGTCATTGTTGAAAATCCGGAGGGAGTATCTGTTGAGCAGTCACTTCAGCTCAACTTTCCAACTTCCAATAATCAGGCAGAATACGAAGCCTTGATCGCTGGATTAATGCAGGCCAAAGAACAGGGAGCCTCCAGGGTCAACGTCTTTACCGACTCACAGCTCGTAGCAGCACAGATCGAAGGAAGATATCAGACTAAGGGGCCTCTGTTGGCCAAATACTTAGCCAGAGTAAAGGAGATCATGGCGGAATTCGACGAGGTAGTGGTCGCCCATATCCCGAGGGAAGAAAACACCAGAGCTGATATACTATCCAAGCTGGCCAGCACCAAAGGTACAGCCAACCATAGGTCGGTCATTCAACAGGAAGTCGCCCAGCCAGCCTGCATTATGATCATTCTGACCGATGAAGATTGGAGGAAGCCACTGGTTGGTTATTTAGAACACGGGACGACACCCGACGACGAGACGGAGGAAAAGAAACTGGTAAGGGAAGCCGCGATGTACGTGATAGCCGATGGTGAGTTATACCGACGGGGCATCCATACCCCACTATTATTATGTTTGGGCTCCGACGAAACTGACTATGTACTCACCGAGATATATGAGGGAATCAATGGCCAACACATGGGAGCAAGGGCGCTGGCGGCAAAGGCGTTACGCGGCGCAATGAGGGTGGACGCGGCGCAACACGTCAAAAAGTGCGACAGCTGCCAAAAGCATGCAAAGATATTACGAGCTCCTCCATCTGAGCTCGGTCTAATCACTGCGCCATGGCCATTTTATAAATGGGGCATGGACCTCTTGGGACCATTCAGAGCCACGGAAGGACAGATGAGGTGCTTAATAGTGGCTATCGATTACTTTACCAAATGGATCGAGGCCGACCCCCTTTCCGCGATCACCTCGGCCCGCGTACAGAAGTTTATGGAACGGACCATTATAGCAAGATTTGGGATCCCGGTGGAAATCGTGACCGATAACGGAACACAGTTTACTGACGACAAGTTTAGAGCCATGATGACCGGTCTCCAGATCAAACACCACTTCGCATCCGTAGAACACCCGCAGTCCAACGGCCAGGCCGAAGCGGCAAACAAAGTCATCCTCGACGGGCTGAAGAAACGAATGCATGAAGCCGGCTCAAATTGGGTCGAGCAGTTGTATTACGTCCTATGGGCATACAGAACAACTATTCAGACATCTACCGGAGAAACCCCCTTCAGGATGACGTACGGGTGTGATGCCATGATACCAGTGGAAATCGGTCAGCCATCCTGGAGAAGGCGACACATAATCCAAACAGAAGATAATGACAAAGCATCGGCGGCCGACCTGGATATGATAGACGAGGTCCGAAACACAGCACACCGCCGAGACCTATGCAGTAAGGGCAAGATAGCGCAAAGATTCAACAAAAAAGTGAAGGCGCGATCTTTCGAAGAAGGCGACCTCGTGCTCCGACGGGCCGACATCAGAAATAAGAACGCCCGAGAAGGAAAATTAGCGGCCAATTGGGAAGGACCATACCGAGTCGTCCAAAACATCAGACAAGGAGCATACTCGCTGGAAACATTGGAGGGGAAGCAGATCCAACGGACATGGAACGCGGACAAGCTGAAGAAGTACTACAGTTGATGGAAATACTGGTTCTCCAAAGTTCATGTGTTTTCCTTTAATTGGCCGACGGCCCGTCATTGGAATCATGGACGCCATGTCGTTTCCTTTTAATTGGCCGATAGGCCCGTCATCGGGATCATGGATTATTACCTCATCGTGTGTTCCCCTTTGGCGGGCTACCTAGCTCGTCATCGGGGTCACGGGAGGATATTATGTTGGATGTATCACGTTTCTCATTAATAGATTCAGGGATGTACAACCTGTATAAATCGGTCATTCAGATCGTGAAAATCTATAATCTTCGAAGAAAATTAATAAAATCCTTGTTCCGAGGAAACTCTTTATTGTGCACGATTTTTATTAGTTGATTTGCATTACGGACTTGACCAAACCGGCGTAACCATTTAAACCAGGTGAATCATCGGTTCGACCGAAAGAATTACATCTGTATTAGTTGCAAATGCAAACAGTTGAAATGGGAACATAATCCCAGAATGCCCGACCAATGGTCTCGGTTAAACAATTAGCCACTAGAGCTAAAATAGAACGCCCGACCAATGGTCTCGGCTTAAATAAACATTTGGAAAACCCCCAAAATTACACCTGGAGACCGATGAACGATCTCGACCAAAGATGCACAAATCGGTCATTAAGGCCAAAAACAACAGGCAAAACACGAACGGTGGTTGAAGCAAAAAATAGTCAGATTAATAATAGTTGTGCGATGTCAAAACAACAGAAACTGTTCAATAATAATTACAAAAGAAACCGGCATCCCGGCCCTTCAGTTCTGACCATCAGCAGGGGGTGCAATGTCCTCCGAGCTTCCTTCTTCCTCCTCACTCTCAAAAATCGCAAGCAGCCGGCCATCCCCGACATAAGATCTGAAGTGCATACCGTCAATATTCAAGTTAACACCGGGGTTCAAGAAACGGAGCTGGCTCACAGCGTTATCAAATGAGGCGGCAATGGACTTCTTCATCTGAGTACAAACAAGGACGAGCTCACTCAGAAGCTCTTTCTCCTCCCTGTTCTTCTTATCGTTGAGAGCGATGAGCTCGTCGCAGTGCTTACGAATTTTGACCGCCCTGTCACGTGCTGCCGCCAGGTTCGTCTCCAGTTTAGCGATGGTAGGGAGGGAGGATTTGGCCTCTATTTGAAAAGCTTTCAACTGAGTCCGAGTAGCATCAAGTTCGGCAACTAACCTGGCTTCGGACTCCCGAGAAGCTTGGAGCTCGGCAGCCAGTCTAGCCGACGATTCCTGAGAGGCCTCGAGCTCGGTGGCCAGTTTCGTCGCCGATTCTTGTGCCTCCTTGACTTCGGCCTTAGAAGCCTCCAACTCCCCCACCGAGATCGCCACACTAGCCTGAGCCGAGTCTAACTCTTGACGAAGCCGTTGGGTTTCGGCCTCGGAAGCCTCAAGTTTGGCAACAACCTTGCACAACTTCCTGTTCAAAGACGACAAGCTCCCGAGCAAGGTAGCAGTCTTCAAACAGGCCAACTGCATGGAGTCCAGCTCCTTCAATTCAGGATCAGAGAAGATGACCCCTTCCGAATACCTTTTAGGTGCCCGAACGACCTCAAAAAGTTCTTGGGTCACACCTTGGCCGACTCAACCGCTTGGAGAGGCTGAACCTGAACGTCCTCGTCCATGGGATCGGCCACGGGGGGGGGATTGGGTACGATCCTCCTCGACCGACTCAGCCACTGGAATAGAAGTTGGAATGGGAATGTCGGCCGAAGCGGCAGTTTCAGAAACAACCTCTTCAACCGGGTCGTCATCAACCACAATAGTAGCCACAGGAGGAGGCGGTGGAAGGGTGAAGACGGCAACCGGGGTTGTCGGAGCAGAAGAAACCGGAATCTGATCAGGTTCATTAGCGGAAGCCTTACCCTTCCCGCTGGCAAGTCAGCGTTTCTTGCAGGACTTCAAAAGGGCAAGATGGGTTGGGAGGCGAGCTGAATCCATTTCAATAGCTGCATGACAAGAATAGAATAAGTCTAAAAATAGTTAACCAAAGCCAACCGAAAACAAATCTAAACTGACCACATTGGATATAATATGCTATCGGTGCCAAACTTCCCGAATCTCGGTAGGCCAATATACGAGCAGTGGAAATCACGTCGGAATCCGACAACCGGGCCTTGTCAGTCCTATAAAAGGCAGGAGGGGAATCATGGTGACAGGAGGACCAATACAGGGGAAACCTCCAAGATTCCGGGGAAGAATCGAAGGAGGTAGAGAAGAAAGGACAATGGCCGGATACGGTGACAACTTTGAAGAATTTGTCTTTAAAACTCTTAAAAGAATCAGCAAACAGCGAAAAGAGCCGACGATCAGAACCACCATCGGTTCGACCTCGAAAAGAAGTCCATCCCTTTCGGTCGGCGGGCTCCTTGCCAAAGCGACTCGTTTGAACAGAAAAGAAATAAAAAAATAAAGGGCAACTGCAATCGACCTCTAGTTTTTGGCAAAGAACTTCAAAGGCTAACATAAACGCCCAACCATTAGGATGGATCTGGGAAGAGGCGACACGCAAATGATCCAACACTTGCATTTGGAAATCGGTGAAAGGAATGCGGATCCCTACTCTAGTCATTACCTCGCCATAAAACAAGAAAAAGTCAGGGTCATTCCCTTCCCGGGCAGAACAAATGGGTTCGCCCGGGCGGGGGACGCAAACATGAAAATCTTCATGGGAACCAAGGGGAAGTTGGGTGAGGTCTTCAGGGGTCAATACCGAGGTATATTGCAACACCTCGTGAGTTACCCATGGAAACCTATTTGACAAAGCAGGAGCAATAGACTGAGATCGAGGCCCAGTTGTGGATTCCTTAACAGTTCCGACATGAGAATCCATAATCACCTACGACAATGAAAGAAAAACAATCAGTAAAAATACCTGGACAAGGGACTGGCGGAGGACTAAGAGTTGACGGGGCCCGAGTTGATGCAGATATCGGCACATCAATAGCTGATCTTGATGGCGGCACATCAAAGGGTATGGCGACCCTAATGGGATTATGCCGACACCCATCCAACAGGTCCTCGGCTTGTCTATCCCGGTTTATGCTCACTAAATATATAAATTCCTCTACACACTTCGCATAATGTTCATATCGAATTTCAAAATGGGGTTGAGGCCTCAGGCCATCCCCAGGGACATGATTTGGGGGAACAGGGACTCCAGGGGTCATACTAGACGTTAACGACAATAGGGCGGACCTCTGCCGCAAAGATGAACCCAACTTAGAAGACCTTGGGCAAAAGGGATTCGAGGGTCGAAAGACTGAGGATTGTAAACTGCTAGGGGCAGAAGGAACCCTAAGCAGAGATTTTCTCTTTTCCTCCTCAGATAGGGATAGACCATATAGCCAAAATGCAGTGCGAGGAGGGATCATCCTACGAATCTCCGCCTCTTCCTCAGGAGTATATTTCATGATGGAAGCGTTACAATGTATAAGAACTGGGAAAATAAAAGAAACAGGTGGAGTTCGCAGAAGGGTACGGACTAAAAGAGAAAAGGGGGAAGAATGCAGAACGCAGAACTAACAACACCAATAATATTCTGAACCCAAGAAGAAAAAAATAAGAAATGATAATGAGGACAGAAGAAAAAATACCTGGAAAGGAAAAGATGGTCGAGAGAAAGCAGCAAGGAGCAAAAGCTCAGACGTAAGAGAGAACGCAGCACAGGGATGAGAGAAAGGAGGGGCAATGTGGAAAATGAAACGACAATAGGAGACGAAACGCTACATACCTATTAAATGAGAACGTAGGCTGCTGGAAAAGACAAGACATAGCTCGGTACCAATGTCAGCAGTAAATCACGCACTCGGTCATCCTGAGCATTGTCGGCCTTATGCATAGTCGGCTCCGGATGGAATTGGTTACGATTACATGAGATCGGCTAAGAGTCTAGTCGGACCTTTACACATCCCGGTCATCAAGAATCCTAGATAACCGGGCTGAGGGGCATCTGTTACGGATAAAAGATATCTTATCGTTTATCCTATCAATTCAAATATTTATATCCCCACCAAATCTGTTATTAACGGAAAGGGAATAATCATCGGAAAATCAAGGATATACTCAACTGTCAGCCATCAATATCTCCAGATATCTTGGGGGACAATTCTTGGGCCAACCACTCCAAATCCAGGTTATGCTCTTATAAATACAGTACACTCTATGGTGAAAGGTACACAGACTACTCTCGCTCTCTCTTTCATCCTCACGGCACACACAGCACCCCCATATTGTGTATTTGCTGAGATCTTCTTCCTTGAGTTGCTTCCTCCCATAAGCTTCTTGAGAGAGAGAGAGTCCAATCCCACATTAAAACACCCAACACCTCGTGTTGGACATTTCTGTTCTCTTAGGGCAGAACAATAATGATATATTATATTGTCTAAATTTGTCTCGCCCAGCACAACTTAAGTTAGTTAGGACTTGGGCCTAATCTCCAAAGGGATAGCAAATATTCATAAGGTATTTAAAATGCATTGCACGTTCTTGTCTTTTTGAGATTTTATTGGGTCAATATTGAAGTGAAAGCGCTGGGCTTGTCGCTCTTGTTTTATGAAGCACTGGTGTGTTTGGATTACATTTTGTATAAATTATGGTTTAATTTAATTGAAAAATAATCTTTTCTCCACTTCTACTCGAATCATAGTTTGGGAACCAAAATTAAGATCTAAAATAATTCAATCTTGATTTTGTCAAGTATGTTGTTTCTAGACCAAACTCAATTTAACTTGAGCAAACATTGTATGCATTATAGGTATTTATTTTGTCATTTGATTACAAGTCATTAAATATAATAAATTTATTGACTTCTACAATAATTATTTTAAAATATAATTTTAATTGATTAATAATATATTTTTACTGATAGTGTATAAAAATCAAATTCATTCTATTTACATTCTCCAAACTATAGTTTAGAATCCACAAATTACAATTCAATCATGCACAAAGAAACTCAAGATTCAAGAGGGACACCAAAAGCAGTAGCATGCACTTGTAATCAGATACAACAAATAATCTGATACACCAAAAGCAGTAATAACTAATAATCCTTGGGTTGAGTTGGCGGCAACAGACCTAATTTTGAGCGGGAAGAAACATGGTAGCCCACAAAGCAATAATCAAATAGTCTGTAAAGATTGATCCAATTCGAAGCACTGTTGAACAAGTCCATGTGATGATTTTGAACTCAATTTGTACACTGAACTAAGTGTATCACATGTAGTTCTCCATCTAATTTTGATCTAACAACTCTTTTTTTTTTTTTATAAATATTTTTAATTATTATTGGAAAAAAAAAACATTAAATCCCCTTAAACTTTATTTCTTTTGCAAATAGATATCATAAATTTTAATTTTTCTTAATTAATCCTTAAAATTTACTTTTTTTACAAATAGAAAGCATGAACTTTAAATTTATTATGATTGAAATTAGGCATTTATGTACAAATTAGGTGTCTGTTTTAAAAAAAAAGTTCAGGTTGTCTGTTTATGAAAGGAATAAAGTTTAAAGTGTCTAAACACTCTTTTTCTTATATTTTTATGAATTTAACATTTATTTTAAAACAAATTATATTTTTTTATAACCATCGCAAGTTATTGATTGATATTGATAAAATCCATCTCACATACATATCACTTCAAGTATTGGACCAAAGAATTGATAAATAATCATTTTTATTTATTTTTTCTTTGAGTAAATTGTATTAACTATTCCTTAAATCTCGTGAAATTACACAAAATTTTTCTACTATATTAACATTTATGATCACCTTCCTTATAAAAGAAATTAAGTATAATATTTTTTAAAAAATAATTAAGGGTTTAGTGTAATGTATTAGGGAGCGTCTGTGTATATTTTTAAAAGAAAAGAAAATAAATGCAGGACTAGATAAATGCAAAAAAGTTTTTGTATAATTTCACAATGCGTAATTAGTGTAATTTATCCTTTTTATTTAAGTTTTTAATTTAGTCAAAACTATGTTTTTAATCGAATAAAGATTCAATATCAAACTACAATGACACATGTATGAATAATAATAATAACAATAATAATAATAATAGTAATAATAATAAATATTATTATTATTATTATTATTATTATTATTTAATGATTTTGTTATTAATTTTTATCTCACAGAAGATATAATGTAGTTAATTAATACTAATATAAAATTTTTCATAACATTATTCCTTGTGATTTCATATTAGTTTGTCACTAATTAATATATTATATAATATATTTAATTATTGATAATAAACAGTCAATTAATACATTTTCCATTAAATGATTGATCTAATTTATAAAACATTGATATTCATATACTCGTGCCATTGGTATATGTAAATATTATACTAATATATAAGTTCATTAATATTGACAACATTTTATTCATTCATTTGCTTATAATTATTTGGGTCATAATTGGGCTGAATAAAAAAACTAGTCTAATCAGGCCAACTTAACGTTCATTGGGTCCAAAGTGAAATGAAAAATGAGTTGGTGGGTAGTTACTTTCAGCTCCCCACAAATTTCTCCATGTACCCCTCTTAAAACATCTCCTTTAGTTGTTCTTATAACTTGATTTTCCATGCAGGATTTGATCTTGCTAAGATCTATTGCTGGAGCAAAAGGGTTGTTCTCCACTGTATAGAGTTGTTCTTCTACAAGAACAAATAAGATCTATATGTATTTTCAAAAAAATGATATTTTAATGTCTCTCTCCACAACTGAAGGTCGTCAGAAGCAACGAAAATGAGGGAGAAAAAGAAAACGAAGAGGGAAGTAGAAGAAGAAAAACAATAGCAACAAATTCAACATCAACAACACCAATAGCTTGTCTAAAAAATCATGAATAATAAAAACAAAAAATTATAGATATGAGAATTGCTCCATGTTCATGCTTTCGATTGTGTTCTTGAAACGTTTTGAAGGAAGATTTGGGTTTCGACCTCGACACTAGGAACATGCCGCTGAAGGCAACCACATAGGTGTTGGTGTTGATGACAGTGATGCCTTGGACGCGACAGATTTGAGAGAAATCGAAGGGATAGATCGTGCCCCTGTGTGGGTTTCAGTAGAAGGGGAATGGGGGCGGAGGGAGGAGAGGGTGGGGTCGGGGGCGTGGTGGAGAAGAGGGGAGGGAGAAGAAGGGGCATGATAGAGGCAGGGTGGGGGGTGGAGACAGAGAGTGTAGAAAGAGGAGAGGGAGGAGACACTAGGGGGGAAGGGTAAGTAGGAAGAGGAAAAAGAAAGAAAAATGAGGAGGGAAGAGAGGAGAGCAAAGTGAAGAAAAAAAAAAGGAGTTTTTATTTTTTTTATTTTTTTATTTGTTTTTAAGCACAATCAAACTGTTAACCCATCAAATCGTTGCCTATGAAGTCAATGTAATTTTTATCGTTTTCTACAAATGTGGTTGCAATTTGAACCATTTCCTACAATTTGTGCATACCGATCAAAGAAAAAATAATATAAAATTGGACTTCTCTTCTTCTATAAATTTAGTCATTGGTC
Source organism: Glycine tomentella (assembly GCA_007407185.1). Classification (NCBI taxonomy): domain Eukaryota; kingdom Viridiplantae; phylum Streptophyta; class Magnoliopsida; order Fabales; family Fabaceae; genus Glycine; species Glycine tomentella. Next base: position 94,950 of record PYAF01000995.1, read on the forward strand.
ACCATTTTTCACACTAATTTTCATTCTTCTTTTATTCTCATTCTCCTTCTTACTTATGTTATGGATCTAAATCAATTTAATTTACAATCTTACATTAATTTATTGCAAATTGTCAAATGTCTCATTCAAATGAAAATTCGCAACATCCTCCTCCCTCGATTCCTATCTTGCGATGACCACCACCATCAATGAATGAAAATTCTCAATTTCTTTCTTATTTCATTCCTTACTGGCCACCACCACCACCACCAGTAACTTATAATCAATCTCTTTCTACCAAAAATTCTCAAAGTTCTTAAACCTTTCCTTTAATGTCACAAAACACCTCCACCACGTTTTGTAAGCCTCCCAATAGTTCTAGTATTGCACAAACTCCTTCAGTTGAGGAAGTTGATACACAATTTCCACAATTTTCTACTAATTTGGGTTGTAGGAAGGAGGAGATAGTTCTACAAAAAATAAAAGGGCACACGATTATTCTTTTCAATTGAAGAGGATAAACTTCTCATTAGTTCATGGCTTAATGTCTCACTCGATTCAATCATCGGCAATGGTAAAAAAAATAAAGGCTTTTTGAAAAAGAGTAGTAGAAAATTACAACACTTTTTTGTGGCAATCTAAGTGAGATATGAGACAATAAACTAAGATCTCTTTGGCCAAAAATTCACAATGTCATTCAAAAGTTCAATGGTTGTTACAAGCAAGATGTTGCTTTGAAGAAAAGTGGTTACATGGAGAATGATGTGATGGTTAATGCATATGCTATTTGGAAGGAAGGCCAAAAAAAGGATTTCGCTTTGGAGCATGCATGGAAGCTGTTAAAATATCAACGTAGATGGTTAGAACAATGCAATGAAGTTCCTTCCAAAAGGACAAGACTGAATGAAAATTGTAATTACTCATCGTCATATAATCTGGAGACACCGATTGATGTTTTTGAAAGTGGCACCCCTACACCACTGGCTCACCCAATGGGATAAAAGGCGACCAAAAGGAAGATCAAAGGGAAAGAAGCATCTTCTTCTACACTGGTTGTGGACTTGTCTGACATTAAAAAAGAAATGAAGGAAATAAATGTTTTCCAAAAACAAATAGCAAAGGTAGTGGCATCCGATAGTGTTACGAAGATGTGCGATATTCTTATGAAGGACATGACTAACATGACTGAAGGTCAACATAGGAAATACAAAATCACTTGTAATTATATTTTAAAGAAGTTTAGTAGTTAGTTTTTATGTCCTAATTTATCGTTAATTAGTTGTATGTTTAAGTTTGTTTTTAATTAGTTTAGTAGTTTGTTTTTTATGTGTTAAGTTATCAGTGGTTATGTTGTAACACATTTTCAATTAGTTTAAAATTGAAGTTAATTTTAATTATGAAAGTTATTTGTTAATCCATAACTTTTAAGTGACCGTTAAAAAACTAGACACTAAAAAATAGTCGTTACAAAAAACAGCCATTAAAAACTAACTGTTATAAAAACTAGTCATTGTTGATAATGCTATTTAATTGTTTAGTTTCCTTTCATTCATGCACACCCACATTCTTCTTCAAACTTTTTGTGTCTTTTTTCTACCCCTACCCACTGGTAAAATGGCTCGAAACTCTGACTTCGATAGAGTCTGACAACAAATTGTTGATGAAGCACTTGAAGATAATACTGATGAAGAAATCATGAGATACTTACACTAGTTGCAAAAACAATTAGAGAGCAGCAAATGGCCCATGCGAACAAGAAGAAACATAAATTACAATCATAAAGATGGACATAGCCGCTTAATAAATGACTACTTCTACAAAAATTGCATATACACAGAAAGTTAATTTCGACAGAGGTTTCGAATGCTAAAATAGTTGTTCCTTCAAATTGTAGACACTATCAATAATCGTTATTCAGATTTCCAAATGAGATCTAATGCACCTGGTAGAATGGGTCTTTCACCTTTGCAGAAATGCACTGCAGTAATTCATATATTGGCATACAGATCACTTGTCGATAATGTGGATGAGTATGTTAGAATCGACGAAAGCTCTACAATTGAATTCTTAGAAGCTTTCACAAAGGATGTGAACGACATATTTGGAGTTGAGTATCTGAGAAGGCCTAGCAACAATGACATCAATCGCCTACTACAAATTGGAGAGGCACGTGGGTTTCTAGGTGTGTTGGGTTCTATTGATTGCATGCATTGGAAACGGAAAAATTGTCCAGTGGCAAGGCTAATATTATAGAGGTGATCATCAGAAACCCACAATAATACTTGAGGTTGTCGCGTCACAAGATTTATGGATTTCACATGCATATTTCGGAGTTACAAGTTCAAACAATGACATTAATGTGTCAAATCAATCTCCTGTGTTTAATGATGTTTTATAAGGTCGAGCTTCCCCAATGCAATTTACAATTAATGGAACCACATACAATATGGGGTATTATCTTGCAGATGACATTTATCCTGATTGGATCACATTAGTTAAGACCATCCCAATGCTATAGGGAGAGAAAAGAAAGTTATTTGCAAAATGTCAAGAAACGACAAGGATGTGGAGAGAACATTTGGTGTGCTCAAATCTCATGTCGCAATTATATGTGGTCCATCATGTAATTGGCAAATGGGTACCATGAAGAACATAATCTTGACATGCAGTATATTGCAAAACATGATTGTTGAAGACAAACGAAATATGTACAATGGTACCGTTGATGTTGATTATGATCATATTGACGAAGATATTTCAAACATTGATGTATCTCGTGTTGCTCATCCAGACTTTGCTACATACCTGCAAGTAAGGCGTTATATGCATAAAAGAGGAGTTCATCAATAACTTCAAATAAACTTGGTGGAACATATTTGGGAACGTTTCAATGACAATAACGATAAAATTTAATTTTTCTTGATTAACGTCGATGTTTGTAATTTTTTTGATCAATGTTATGTATCATTGTAAGTTTAAATTATCTTCATGGATAAATATTTTGGTCATTCATATATTTCTATTTTGGTGTTAATTTTTTTGTAATTAAATATATAATTAATTAGTTTTAACTATTTTAAAAAAATTATAAATAAATATTAGAAGATGGGTCCATTGTGAGACCTACAAAAAGTGATTTAAGATTACAAAGCTTGATCTTCGATTGGAGCAAAAAATTAGTTAGATTTCCAGAGTGATGTGGCACTTCAGGATCCACCAAAAAGTTGGCTAAGATCACAAAGCTTGATCTTCTATTAAGGATGCTTTAAATGATCTCCTAAAATCTTAGTATCTATTTTCAACTCTAGTTCCTCCGTAATTAAAAAGAAAGTGTAGTTTACTATGCACAAAATGAAAAAGAAGGATTTGGGCCAATGATTTTTTTGTATTTACCACAATGACAACCTTAGGGGTTAGGAGGCTTTTTTAAGAACAAAGGCGGTGGACATTGTTGTTAAAAGACTAAAATTTGTTTTTCGTCATTGTAAAATACCCAAATTCGTTTTTAGTTCCTATAAAATTTGTTGTCCATTTCTCGTCCTCATAAAATTAAATTGAGACTTTTTGACCTAGAGAAAGCTCGATTTTAATTGAACCTATGTGATGGTCAGTTATGCGACATGTGTTAAGGCTTTTTTCATGTGTCACTCCCTTATTGGATACTCCCTCCACTGCCTTATCCAACATGAGCCTTCTCCTTTGTTCCCACCATCTTCTTCCTCGTTGGTTTGGGTGTTGTTACGGTGGATTTGGTAAGTGCGGAGGTTTGGGTTTGCTGCGGCCACCAGAGGTTGATGGTGGAGGTTTGTGGTGGCAGCGCGCACTGCACGTGATGGATCTGGTAAGTGCAGTGATTTGGGTGCCCAAGGTACCTTGCCGAATTCTTCCTCCGCTACGACGACTACTCGTTCTTCTCTGAGAGCATGGACACCACTCACTACATTAGCGTCTGCCAATTGCCCAGTTAGGGAAAAGATGAAGGCGAATGAGTGGCAACGATGATGGTGAACGTGACGAAGGGCGCGGCGAACACAGGTTCAATTTGATGTGATAGATGTGGTTTGGTACTGGCTGTTATGGCAGCGCTTGGTTGGTGTTTGGTGATTTTGTTGGTGGCTATTAAGGTGTTTAGTGATGGAAATTGATTTCAAATGACCAGATCAAAGTGTTAGTTATTATGGTTTGGTCTTATTTCGAGGTTGTGCTTTACATATCAACACGATCAATAAGAGTATCACTTTTCAGCTTTTGCTATTTGGTGGTGCATAGAAAAGGTTCTCAACATGTTAATCCTAAGGTGTGTGAATCATGTGATTAGTGGATGGCTTGTTCAAAAATATTTAGGGGATTTATCAAGTTCAGATAATCAAAGCCTAACTCTTATATTGTATACTTGCAGCATGATGTGTTTTGGTTTGAGAGGTATTCACATAATCTGATCTAGGTTTAAGAGAAAGGGGTTTCATGAAAAGAGAAAAAAATTCCTACAATTTGTGGTAGTTTTTAATCCTTATTTTTTTATAAAAAAAAAATCTTGTAATTTGTGGTAATTTTTAATCCTCACAAATTACATTTTAAATTTTAAATTTAAAAAAATGTCACGTAGGTTCAGATTCGTTCAAATCTAGTTCCAAGACTAAAAGTCACACATTTTAATTTTACGAGGACAAAAAACGAACAAGGTTTTTTTTGTAGGGACAAGTATTTTACATAGAGGAATAATATATTTTAGTCTTATTAAAATTGATATCCTTCTTAGAATCAGAAGAGGTATGAAATCTTGTAGCTCGGGGATCATAACTCGAATCTAAAATCTTACCTTCTTGTACTTAGAATAATTATATATAATATTTTATTAATACTATTATTCTTTAATTTATTATATCATATTTTGTGGTTTTTAAGATTTATTATTATTATTATTATTATTATTTTATTATATATTATATCTAAATAATTTATTATATTTTTATTACTGTTAACTACTTTGCATATGATGTGTTTTTACGTTAAAAAAACAACAACGTAAAACAAAGAAACTTAATTGGCCTCAAAATGAGGCTTAGCGAAATAAATCAGAAAAAAAATGATTGGACAATTCTCTAAAAACGATGAAACCCTATTAGCTGTTAGCTTCTTCTACCACATGCTAGCTAGCTTTTGTCGGCGCGTTGTTGTTGTGATACGCTAACAACAAAAAACCACTGAAGCCTAACGGTGTCATGACAACTTGATTTAGTTCACAATGGATGTCCATAGGTCGCAAGTCGCAATGAGGGCAAAAGAGAAGAAAGGGGATGCACAATTCAAAAATTGATTTAACTGGGTTATAAAAGAACTGGTCCATTTTTTTGTTTATTTTTTTTCCTCACAAGGGATCATCGATCCCAGGAACTTTGCTTGGAAGATCGCGATCTTGGTGCGATCCTACTTCACCATGATCTCAGGTTTGAGTCAGCATGGAAGTTACTCAGCAAAGCATTAAATCGCATGATCTTACGAGGTGGATTGTGATTTTAATAACCATGGCAGTTGATACCAAGGTTAGGAAGAAATCAACAACAAACCTTGGTTCACAATATGCAGCAACAGTGATACCTTTCAACCTTAATCTCAATACATTGTGGTAATTCAAGTGTGGGAAATTAGCCTTCCAAGTGCCATCAAGAACATTATTCATGAGAAGTGTCATCCCAAAAGAAAGACATTTCAAGATCAAATGACTTTCAGATTGACTAATCCAAAACTAAAAATAGATCATTTCATATTAATTAAAAATAATTAATTCCTACTTTCAGATTAATCAATCCGTAAACTCACACCCTTATATGATACTTATGGATTGACAAATTTGGAATAAGTGTGAAATGCCAAAATATTTGTAAAAGTAAAAATCACAAGAAGAGAAATTGAATTGTGATATCAATTTTTTTTTGCAATTTTTTTTAAATGAAGAACTATAGTCTATACGTTAAAACACACAAAAAAAAATGTTTTCAAAAATGTTAAGAGATAGACAGTACTTAACACGCTTAAAAACACATTTTCTCCAAGGAACAAAAATAACCCACAATTAGTATCAAATAGATAAAGAAATAAAGCATATGAAGTATGAACACAAAGATTTACACTGGTTTATCTCTACCATTGAAATTATGTCCAATTCTTAGCAATCTGTCAAGTTTTCACTATCTTTAACCAAAGATACATCTATTTTTCATTGTCATTTCTAGTTCTTACAAGAAGCTTATCTCAAGCTTTTACAACACAACATTATTTCCTACCAAGCAACTTCTGGCTCTAGAACAAATCAACATATTTGTTTAAGTCTAGCGTGCACACAAACAAGGCTAACATCTTACAAACAATATCTAACTTAAGCACAATGTCTTTTTCTCTCATGATACAAGGTGTTTTGAGAGCTTTATACAACTTAGAAAAGTTTACATAAAAGAGCTTGAAGGTAAGAGAGAATAAGAATTTCACATTGAGTACACACGTTCTTCTAACATCAACTCTTCAAAGCATATGGTATTTATAGACTTCTTTAACAAGTAGTTGTTGTCTTTAAAAGGTCCTTATTTTGCATTTAATTTTACATTTGAAGAAGGAGTTTGTTGGTTCATTAAATGCGCCATTAAATGCACGTGCATTCAATGCTGATACTCCACTCTGCTTATCTTCCTTGAGCCAGATTTCTACAGTTGGCATTAGTAGTCATAACGCATAGTAGGTTTGATTATAACAAGTGTAGCAGTTGATGTGTCTTGTAATGAGGAGAGGTTGATCTTGATTTTTCTCTCACTTTCTTCACCTTGACAGATCTTAGAAGGGATGTTGGAACATTCTCTGAAAACATAATCATAGACATAGAGCATTAACTAAGTCTTAAGTGCTTTATAAAACTTGGCATTCTGTCTACTATCGTTTTATCCATTAGAAGCAGATTGATAGAGTGCTTTTAGTTAAATTTTTGTCTATCATTCTTAGCTTATTTGACCTCTTTTGGACTTTTATTTTTCCATTCTAATTCAGTTTTTGGCCTAGGCAAGTAAGTGGGCTTAATGGCTAATTGTAGTGTATTTTCGGATTTTTGCTCACTTAAACGTATCTGACTTGTGCAAGGCCTATAGAGTGCTAATAATCTCCGAATGCAGCATTCTAGGAGTCCCTGGAAAGATAACAAAAATATCTACAAGTTTGCTAGAAATAGCCCGAGGTCAATTATGTCATTTGGTGGGTCATTTTGAGCTATGAAGTTAGCACCTCTGCACTTGTAATTTTGGACTGCGAATTTGAATTTTATGGTTGTAAATAGTAAATAATTAGAATTGATGGGTTTTGTTGATGGCCCATTCTTTTCTCCAGACTTAGTCACTACTTATTAGTGACATTGGACAGATTTCACTACACAATTTCATTTAATAAAAATAGTTTTACATTTCCTTCTTTTAAGTTTTTAGGATCAAAACCCTTTCTCTCATTTTCTCTCAATTGTTCTTGCTTGTTCTTCATTGTTCTTCATTTTCGTTTTTCTGTTCTTCCATTTTCGTGCAATAATTCCATGGGGCTTTCACTGATGATGATCATGGAAGGCTAAATCCTCACTCAATCCAAGGATCCAACCTAAGCAGAAGGAGAATTTGAGTTCTGGTTTGGTATTTAGAATTCTATTTGAATGTTCATCTTCTTCTTCAATTGCTATTCTGTTTTCATGATTGTGAATGCGTTTAGGATTGAAAACGGATTAGGTTATGGATTCATTTCCTAATTTCTAATATTAATCACAGATTAATTGGATGATATTTCAGTTAGGATTGTGGTTTCAATCAATTTAGGGGTTAAGTCGATTGAGTTGCTTCTAATGAGATTGAATGAACTTTCATAATAGGATAAATTTCTGAGAACAATGATGATTCGAATTGCTTTGTGAGGTGAATTGGATTGATGCTTTAATTTTTTTTACATTACTTCTTTTGAATTCTATTAGTTTCTGTGCTGCTCTTTAATTTTAGTTTACGTTTTTGCAAGTTTTACTTACACACACAAACTGTTTGATAAAATTCTTCCCTTACTGTTATTAGTGAATTGAAGCTAGAACCATATTGATTGTGTCTCTGAGTCGACCTAGGTTAATCCTGTGCTACAGAATTAACGTAGTTAAATTGTTTTGGAGCGTGTCGACAACGTAATATCAAAACTGGCGTCGTTGCTGGGGACACGGTTTATTGTGTGCTAGCTTTAATTTGCTGTAATTAGTTCATAGTAGTAGTTATATATATATATATATATATATATATAAAATATTTGCATACATTCACTGCATATTGATATTCTGTTGCACAATTGCACTTTGTCACATGTTTGTATTATTGCTGCTATGCATTATGAAGTATGAATGATGTAGTTTATGTGTGTTGTCAAAAAACAGAGAAAAAACAGAGCAAAAAAACAAAGTAGTAGTAGGGAGAAAGTAGTGTATTGTAGTTGTTTTTGTAGTGTCATTTTGGTATCCCAAAATTTTTCCAGCTTATGTAGTTTGAGTTGCGATTTGTTTCCCGAGGTTTATCCCCCATTTTAAACAAAAGCAACCCCTATAGGGTTTGGGTGTGGGTTCAAATTGGCAAATTCGAACTCTAAGTAGGAGTTTTGGACCAGTTTTTACAATTGTCGTAGGGACATTCTGGTAATTTCACAGCAAACTATCTCATAATTGACTAAAATTTTACCAGAAGGTGCAGAAAATTCATACATCAAGTTGAACCTGTTATGCACTAACACGTTCACTAGGGGTCCAAATCACCAAATTCCATCGTTTAGGCCATTTTTTAGGCAATTTTCTAATTTCTTGATTTTTAGAAATCACCAAAAAAATCACAAAAAGCAATCATGATTTTTAGACATTCATTGTTATTTTTTTAGATTTTTTCAAAAAATTTTAGGGCAGTTCCCTGGAGAGTCTTTGTATGAGTATTGGGAGAGATTCAACAAGCTGTGTGCTACCTATCCTCACCATCAAATCAGTGAGCAATTACTGATTCAGTATTTTTATGAAAGATTGATCTTGATAGATAGGAGTATGATAGATGCAGCTAGTGGAGGCGCTCTGATGGACAAGACCCCTCTTGCTGCAAGGCAGTTGATTTCTAACATGGCAGCCAACTATTAACAATTTGGTGCTAGAGTTACAACATCTAAGGTGATGGCAGCAAATGAAGCTTCTGTCTCTATGGTTGCTGATAACCAGAGATTGGAGAACAAATTAACAGAGTTGACATCCCTTGTGAGGCAGCTTTCTATTGGGCAACAACAAAATGTGATGGCAGCCAATCAACTAAGGCTCTGTGGTATCTGTTGTGCCCCTGATCATCCCACAGATGCATGCCTCACTCTCCAAGAGACAGAACAACCTGCTGAAGTTTCTGCCATGCAACCTGGCTAGTCATTTAGACCTCAACAGCAATATAATCCTTACTCCAACACTTATAATCCTGGTTGGAGAGATCATCCGAATTTGAGGTATGGTCCTGGTCCACAACAACAACAGCCCTTTAGACCTCCACAGTAGCCCTTTCAGCCTGCCACCACCAAATACCAACCTCCTTCTTTCAGACAACAGCCACAGTTCCAGCAACTAGCACCTGCACCTGCACATGCACCTACACCTCCACAACCTGTGCAGGCCAGTTCTGGACCTTCCTTGGAGAATTTAATGAAGCAAATGGCAACCAACAATCTCCAGTTTCAACAAAATGTCAGTGCCACCATCCAGAACCTGCAGACTCAGATTGGACAGTTAGCTACAACTGTCAACCAGATGCAACAGCAAGGTTCTGGTAACCTTCCAGCACAACCAGTTATTAATCCGAAGAATGTGAGTGCTATTACCTTGAGGAGTGGCACGGAAATTCCAGATGTTGGTGCTAAAATTGATGCTGGTGCTAGTAAAAAAGTTAATGATGGTGCCAAAATAGATTCTGCACCAAAACAGATTCCCTTTCCTTTTCCTTCTAGAGCCATTCCTGCAAAGAAAGTAGTGGAGCTTGATTCTGATCTGCTTGAGACTTTCAGGAGGGTGGAAGTCAACATTCCCCTCTTGGATGCCATCAAACAGATTCCAAAATATGCAAAGTTCCTGAAGGATTTGTGCACCCACAAGAGGAGGCTTAAGGGAAATGAGTAAGTGAAGATGGGTAGAAATGTTTTCGCACTGATACAGGGTAAAACTGTTGATGCCATCCCACTATCCACCTTGCCATAGAAGTGCAAGGATCCTAGCACTTTCACTGTCCCATGCACCATTCGAGATATTACTTTTGCAGATGCCTTGTGTGATCTTGGAGCCTCCATTAATGTCATGCCCACATCAGTTTACAAAGCACTACACCTTGGGGAGATGAAACACACCGGTGTTGTCATCCACTTAGCCAACAGGAGTGCTGCACTTCCACTTGGACTTATTGAAGATGTGCTGGTGCGAGTTAATAATCTGATCTTCCCAGCAGATTTTTACATTTTGGATTGGAGAATGAGTCTTCTAGCCATGGTTCCACATTGATCCTAGGGAGACCATTCTTGATGACAACCAGGACTAAAATTGATGTGCATGCAGGAACTCTTTCTATGGAGTTTGGTGATGACATTGTTCAGTTTAACATTTTTGAGGCTATGAGACATCCTGTAGAGGAGCATTCTGTTTTTCTTCTTGATATCATTGATGCTGCAATAGATAGTGTAGATATTTTTGATTTACTTTCTGATTTTTCTGATCTTTCTTCTGACTTTTCTGACTTTGATCTTGGTTCTTGTAATTGTACCTGTGATGATTCTGTTGCTGTGTGTAGTATTTGTATGGAAATTTCCTCTGCACTTCACTCTGATTGTGTTCCAGGTACAGTTACAAGTTCTGAGCCTAGTATCCCACTTTCCTCAGCCCCTAGTCATTCCTTACTTTTCACTATTCAGGCCCCTTCCTTAGAGCTGAAGTCACTACCTGAGCACCTCAAGTATGGATATTTAGATGATGCTCAGAAGCTCCCAGTCATCATATCTAGTAGTCTGCCACTGGAGCATGAAGAAAAGTTGATGCATGTTTTGAGAGGCCACAAAAAGGCCATTGTATGGACACTTGCTGATCTTCCTGGAATTAATCCTTCCATCTGTATGCATCGAATACTTTTGGAGGATGATTCTAGACCAGTGAGGCAACCCCAGAGGAGGCTGAATCCCACTATTCTTGATGTGGTAAAGAAGGAAGTGACGAAGCTACTAGCTGCAGGGATCATCTATTCCATCTCTAATAGCACTTGGTTTCACTTGTCCAAGTGGTTCCTAAGAAGTCGAGTCTCACAGTTGTGAAGAATCAAGATAATGAGCTGATTCCGACTAGAGTGGCCAGTTGACGAGTTTGCATTGATTACAGGAAACTCAACCAGGCCACTCGCAAGGACCATTTCCCTCTGCCTTTCATTGATCAAGTTTTAGAGAGGTTGGCAGGTAAATCACATTATTGCTTTCTTGATGGTTTTTCTGGTTACATGCAAATCCATATTGCACCAGAGGATCAACATAAGACCACATTCACTTGTCCATTTGGCACATTTGCTTACACCCGGATGCCTTTTGGCCTATGCAACGCACCTGGC
>PYAF01000996.1:9331-47330 GCA_007407185.1 Glycine tomentella
TTGAAAACCAATGATCTACACAGGAAAAGAACAATTATTTATGGTAGTAAACAGAACGAGTTTAGAAAATATGTGCTATGAAAAGGGCCAAAAATAACTTAAGCTCATATATGACAGAGGCCTAATGGGGTTGGCTTCATTGGGACAACATTTTCACCTGCTCATTTTGAGGGTGAGTGGGATAAGACTGGTGCTTGGCTGGTTACTTTTGGACTTTTGTTTTGATATATTTTTTAAAAAAAAATTAAAGAATGAGGTAGAGTCGTGCTTGGCTAGTTACTTTTGGACTTTTGTTTTTTGACAGGTTATTTTTGGACTTGGAACAAATAAAGTAAATTATGTGATTCTTAGTCATTCTGCATGGTTGTATGTAATCCTATTTTGTGATTTTGTTTATTGTAGGCAAATACAGTTTATGGTGCATCGCGCGGATTATAGGTATGTAATATGTATAGTATTTGCAACTCAAACTATTTTTTCTTTTTCTTTTTACTTTATTTGGCGGTTTGAAGTGGAGGAGTAGTCGTGGGCAGATGGTGAGGATGTAAAGACTGCAGATTGATGAATGGAGAGCAGTTAGTTCTTATAGTGCTTAAACTTGTGATGCTTGATGACTTTAGTTCATATATAATTACTGGAATTGTAGATATTGGATATCTCTGGATGAGTTGTGACTTGTGACTATACTCTTTAAGATAGTTTCTAACATGTATCTCCATTCTCCATTTTCATATTTTAGGTTTGTTTTTCTCCATTTGATTGATAAATCTATAACCTGCTGTGTCCTTGCATTTGGGATAAGATTTCAACAATTTACTAGAATGTATTTCCTTATTATACCTAACATTGTTGAAACTTAGTTGAGAAAATACAATGCATATGCTTGATATGTGTGCCCTTAAGCCATTTAGTTTCCATATTGAATTGCTTAAGTTGTTCAGCTTGATGTTTATTGGACTTTTAAAATTAAAGCATATTACGAATTGAAAAACCAAAAATAAAAAATAAGAACGAAATGAATAAAATAAAAAAAAAACAAAGACGGTTGTAGCTGTGACCGTCTTAGAATGTACACCTACTAAGACGGTCAAAGATCCTAACCGTCTTAGAAAGATACTCAAAAAAATCCTACTCTAGAATCTAAGACGGTTTTTAGAAATGCAAAACATAGTAATACTAAGACGGTCACAGAAGGAACCGTCTTAGAAAGTAGATTCTAAGACTAACCGTCTCAAAATACCTTCTAAGACGGTTAGTGTTAAAACCGTCTTGGAATGGAAATATTCTAAGACAGTTGGTCACATAACCGTCTTAGAAAGTATTTTTAAAAAAAAAAACATTTAAGATGGTTTTCCATAGAAGGGGTTAAATAACCATCTTAAAAGCATCTTTTTGTAGTAATGTCTACATGATGTTTGTAACATCATTTTGTTCTTTATGTTTGATTCTATCTAATCTATAATCTCATGAATCTAGATCTTGAGTTTGACTGGAAGGTGCTCTCAAGAGTTTGAACTAAATGAAGTTACTCTCTTTGTTATGTTGCTAGGAATAGATCATAGCTTATTGATGGCAATCTTTCACCTATTTTTAATGCTCCAAAAAACTTGTTTGTACTATTGGCAAGTGTATCAATTATCGTCGCAGCTTACAAAAATTTTAGTTAAGATCGTCTCCTCAAGGACTTGAGTAACTCAGTTTCTTGGATAATATTAAATAGTTCAATAGTTATATACATGATGTTTAATTAAAAATTCATTAGTTTGTTGCGATAAAAGTAAATAGAGTAAAAGTTGCAAGCCAAAAAGGTTATGAACTCAATCAAGAAAAACATAGGATTTCATCATTAGACTCTTTAGTATCCTAATGAAATTTACATGTATGAATCATTCTCTACCGTTGTTGATACACATGCTAAATCATATCGTATCGATTCCTCACATACAAAATTTCTAAGAGTAATTATAAATTATCTATTCCTCGCATATTCAATAATTATTTATGCATTAAAAACAGGTGAAAAATTGCAATCAATATGCGATGATCTATTTCTAGCAACATAACATAGAGATTCATTCAGTTCACACTTTTAAGAGTACACTACTACAAAAACAGCCTTTAACGACACGCGTTCTACATCGGTCATGCGCTAACCGTCGTTGTTGAGTAGGCGGTTCCATTTTTGTAATAATATGCACTTTCCAAAGACGGTTATTGGCTAACCCGTCTTTGTTTGTTGACAACTAAGACGGTTCTAAGACAACCGTCTTAGTAAGAATTATTTCAAATACGGTTTTCAAGTGAACCCGTCGTCGTCTTCAACATTTCAAATTGTGTGTCATTTATTTTGTCCCTAAAATGAAAACCCTAAAATTGCTTGCGCTGACACCATCGAAGGAGTTGCTCCGACACCGTGTGTCTTTGCTGATAATACTGTCGACTTCATTCATCTGATAACGCTGTAAGCCCGTGCCTCTGGCCGACATCGTGCAGGCGACATTCACATCAAAGTGTATACAAGATTACCCATCGAACAACACCATTGAATGAGACTTTCCGTGGTCGCGTATACAAGGTACTGTGGTGTATAGTTATGGATATATGCGTTTTGTATATAAAAACATCTCATTCAGTCTCACAAAATTGATGTGTTACCCTTCAAAATTAGTATATGCCTTGAAAGGTTCTGGATTTCGAGTTGAATAATTGTCTTCTTCTATTACTCATGAGAGTGCTGAATATATGTATCACTTACCTTACCTTTGATCAATTAACACCCTAGCTGAACTTGTTAGCATAAATAGTGGGTATTTTAGAAAATCCAATTACAATTTCCCATAGGACTTAGGAGTCGATTAATTCATGATGTAAAGTACATTCCATGTAAGAAATTGACTTGAATCTTGAAGCTAACAGCTGAAGCTTTTGGGGGAATTGGTCCTTTATACCTGCTTACATAATGAAATGCAATTACTTAAACTCCATGCCCATTTATTCTTGGGGCTTGGTTATGTTTGTACTTGTTGTTTTGCTAAGAAGTGGTCATAATATCAATTTTAGTTGTTAAGGGAAGAAGGAAAAAAGTATAAATAAAATATCTTATTCTTAAATCTACATTTGTTTAATGTTTCTGATAGTTGGCCAATCTCCTTCTTTCGAATCCTAGTTAATAGGAAATTGTAAGTATTTTGGAATTTTGTTTAAATGTTTCTGTCATAAATCTGCTTTAAGAATATGTTAATATATTAGAAAAAATTTGTCACACATGTGTTAGTAATATTGGTTCAAATTATGTAAACTTGCACAAATATGGATGATTCACATAATAGACCTCTCTAAATCAATAAAGTTCTTATTTTATAGGTTCTTTAACCTATAAGCTATTCTCTGGTATGAAGTTGAGCAAAACAGAGGAGTTACGCAACACTGTCTCCATTCCCAAGGTCAGGCTGCTTAGGAATTTAATGTTGGTTTGTTTTTGTAGTTATTAATGCATAGAATAAGTGAGGTTTTACTTTGTTGGTTGCTTTTATATTTCATTTTAAAGAAATATTCATTCTTCATCTCTGTATGTCTTTTTTCTTTGTCTCACAGTCTCTGCTTCCAGATTACCAGCGACTACTGAGTTATGTGCCCTCTTGTTGATTAAAAACATCAAAGCTTATAGATAATAGTGGTGAGTGCTTGTTGATATATTTTTACTTATCATTTACAGAAACATTGTTCACTTAGCATTATTGTAGTTTGTTGTTTTGTTTGAAGGAATCGTGTTGTGGTTTATCTTATAAGCTACATAGGATCCAATATATTCCTCTATTAGGCTACTTAAATCTTTGGCTTGACATATCTAGTATTTGGGTTTATTATTAGCCTTACTACATTAGAATTTTCATAGAAAGTAGCTGAGAACTGCATCAAAATACATTGGTGATGGAGACCTACCTAAGGAGCTTGACATATATGGAAGAAAATAGATTAGACATGTTTTGTATTTGGACTTTTGTTGGGCCTTGTCATTTGTAGTGGGCTTAAGCCTCTTAATTAGTTCGTTTGACTTTTAAAACTTTTAGTTTATGGTTGGGCATTCAGTCATGGGCCTTGGTAATCTATAGTATAATAGGAAAAATATTAACTTTGTGATTAGTTTTTCATTATGAAATTTGTGAGAGAGACTCTCTCAAAGTTGTTAGGAACACTCTTGGTTCCTATCTTTGAATTTCATAATTAGTGGCATTTGGACATTACAGACAATATTAGTTATAGCCTGACATTCTTCTGTATATTGCTGTAGTGATGCTATTCCGGGGTGAGAGTGGATATGAATACAGGTTATCAATTTGCTATATGAGAGATTTTCCTCAAGGACAAAATACTAGTTTAAGATGTTTTTTTTTGTAACTATGCACTATTTTAAATATGTTTGAATCTTAGCGGTGGAATAAAGGCAAGATTTAATGTGGTATATTATAAGGTTTATTTACACTACTACAGGCGACACATACAACGACGGTTCTAAACCCCATACGACGACGGTTCTAGAACCGTCATTGTTACGGGTGTCGTTATAAGTCAGAACTTTCGACGACGGTTCTCAAAACCGTCTTTGTATGTACACATACAAAGACGGTTTTGGAAACAACCGTCTTTGTTTATTTTTTTCCTTAATTTTTTTTTTACAAACGAAGATAAGAAGACGGTTTCTACGAAAATCGTCTTTGTAGGTGATCATACAAAGACGGTTTTCCATAGAACCGTCTTTGTTTCCTTAATTTTAATTTTTTTTAATTAAAATGAGGAAGTTAAGAAGATGGTTATTGCAAAAACCGTCTTTGTTTGTGTACTTACGAAGACGATTTTTCGATAACCATCTTTGTTTCTCTATTTTGTTAATTTTTTTTTTGTATGTGAAGATAAGAAGACGGTTTATACGAAAACCATCTTTGTAAGCGACCATACAAAGACGGTTTTCCGTAGAACCGTCTTTGTTTCATTAATTTTAATTTTTTAATTAAAATGAAGAAGTTACGAAGACGGTTATTGCAAGAACCGTCTTTGATTGTGCACTTATGAAGACGGTTTTTGCACTAACCGTCTTTGTTTGCCTATTTTGTTAATTTTTTTTATAACGCATCTACAAAATTGGTTTCTTAACTAAAATAAAGATGGTTCTGTGAAATTCAACTTAACATTGTAAAGACAAAATTGTATCTCCATGCAGTTAGCCATAGCCATCATACACAAAATTGTATCATATTATTGACTGTCTATTTATATTTCTACGTTCCAAGAATTTTCTCTTCATTACAAAGGAATAAAAGCTATACAAACAATATAATAAGAACACAATTTTGGAATTGGCTCAAACTATCGTTGAGACCTGCTAATCTGCGAAGAGCATTCTGTGCAGCTTGTTGTTCAGCATCCTTCCTTGTCCTACCCATATACACCTATTTTCTCACCATTGAATAGTACCTAAACCCAGGCACAAGGCAAATTTACAGCACAGGTTATGAATCAATTAAAACATAGTACACCAAAACTGATTTCAGATCCAATAGTATAGTCCATACCATTGCATCTTTCCAGCACCAACATCCGAAGATACAAAGTATTGTTTATGTCCTAAGAATACTTTGGTATCATATACAATGGGAAATTTTAATTATTGCATTTCTAGTGCCCAGGGCCAGAGGGAGCCCCGAAATTTTTTCAAATGTACTTAATTACAATTAAAAAAAAAATTATGATACCCCTAAAATTTATAATAAAATTGTAGAAAAATTGTAGAATTATAAGTATTAATGAAATGTTGATAATATTGAGGTACCAATATATAATTATCTAAAAATAATTATTTTATCTATCTAATTTTTTTTCATATAGTATTACCTTTGTACTTAATGTAGTTATATATATTTTTTATTAAAATGAAAAAATATTCAATATATATAATAATATATTAATTTCTTTAATATTTTTTGCATGCATTTTTTTTATAGTACTAATAATTTTAGATTTCTACATATTCCAAATTAATAAGCATATTGTTAACCCTTGTTATTTTAGCATTCTTTGGATTAGCTGTTAAGGGCTCATTAGATAACAAAGATAAGTGTAATAAGATGAGATTATTAATCTTAATTTATTTAGTAAATAATACTAACTTTCTTTGAGAATTTGGAGATTACATGCAATCTCTTTTTCTTTAACATTTACAGAATAATACAGTGTAATGCTTTTTAAACAATTAAGAGATATTAGTGGAATATATAGGGATATTAGAGTCATATTTTTCAAATTACGTGTATACGATGTTATTTGGCTAGAATATAATTGTATTTTGTACTAAATTATAACCATTTATATAACATCTTAAAACAAAAACTATCTAGATTTTAAAAAAAAATTATTTTATTTATTTATTTGCTACAAAAAGGAAAGATTTAAATACTTTGTAAAATTACCAGTAAGTGTCATCAAATTTGTAAGTTATATCTATCCACAATTTAAATCATTTTCTATCTAAATTACTTTTCTAAGGAGCACTAGGCTGTAGGCTTCCCGCTTTAAACATATTACCCAAATGTCTATCTAAATCCTAAAGTTGTAAGTTATATCTATCCACAATTTAAATCATTTTGATTTTCATGCTCTGCAATTTGATAAAAGAAATTAACCTCATAGGTGAAAGGGCCCTCCAATTTATCCAGATCATGGGTTCCAATGGCAACAATAGTTCTTCGGCTGAAACATAGAAAAGAATGAAAACAAATTAACTGAAAATATATTCAGAAAATTTCAGTATGTTGTGACATGAGATGACCAAAAGCAACATAAAGATAAACTGATGGAGAAAAAGGAAACATAAATTAGAAAAAGAACAGCATAATGTGGAAATAAAAGTAAACAAAAACCTACTAGCACAAGGGATTTTTCAATTTTTCTATGTAAGATGGCAAAGCACAAGATTCAAAGAATAATATACAATATATTAATCAAACTCATATTAGAACACGGAGAAAGATTCAAAGAATAATACACACAAACAGTTAGCCACCCATGGCAAAGAGCACAATGGCCTGAAAGGGTCAAAAGAACAATACAGTCATTGACAACTTTCAACATGGCAACTGACTGACTAATAATAAATCAGTTATGCCAGAAACAAATTTCAACAGAATAATATTGCCCAAATTTACAATACACACAAACAGTTATCCGTGATGCAGTGATTCAAGGTTAAAAATAAATCAAAATAAAACCAAATGAAAGATAGAAGGTAAAGATCCAATGAAAAACATAGGTAGAATGAACATATTGAAGTGCACCTCCTGCAACTTTAGCTGCAAACTTCTGAGTGGCAACCACTATCAATCTAGTCCTGAAATAGTTATGAGCATTTCTAGTCAAGCACACAATATATGAACAAGACATGCAGGGGCTAAGAATCAAACTTAACGTAGAAATAAATCAGTCAACCAAAATGGAATATGTGTTACTCAAATATCCATTTTTAACATGTTTCTCCAAAAACTTCAGGATGAATCTCAGCCGCCAAAGTCTGATTTCCAATTATTAAAAAAAATTGTCATCATCAATGGTCAATCTACCAAGCAAAAAGAATAAAATTCATGTGGAGCATTTTAGGGTCATTCTTTCACCAGAATTGAAGTTAATTTATATATATGTGTGTGTGTGTGTGTGTGTGTGTGTGTGTGTGTGTATATTATAACTTTCTTACACATGTTACTGAAGTGGAACTTTAATTTTGATAAGGGAATAATACAAACAACATTTAGGAAATTAACTCTATTTAAGTAATTTTTGTCCAACAACCATGATTAAAATTGAATAAAATGACAAAGAATCGACAAGTTGTAATTAACTAGAAACAAATAATATATATACCTCAGGAATAAGGACTGAAGCTGTAAGAACTGTGATATTAGAGATATCACAGACCAACTTTTCAAGCATAGAAGCCTGCAAGTACCCTCTGTTCCCAGCAGGCACAAAATTGAACAAGGCCTCTCTTAAGGGATAGTTATATCAAATATGTGTGTGTTTACATGAATTTCATCCCAACTAGAAACCACAAAATCATTTTGCTAACAACAACAAATACAATTTGTTCATCAAAATTAAGTCTGGATAAGTGGAAAACATACCTGTTGTAGATTTAGGAAAAGATGCCAAAAGAAAGGAGATGTGATGATCTGTGAAGCAAAGCTATATCTTGGATTAATGTGTGAACAGATACATGGCTTTTGACCAACATGACATATTATGAAATATATATGGCTTCTAACCAACATGACATATACAACAATGCCTAATATGAAAGATGCAAAAATAGTCCTCTGCAATTTGAACTCAACCATGTAGTGAATTCAAGCTTATTAAAAGATGCTTTATAGAAAGATGCTCACATTATTGTGAAAACATTGAATGTCAAAATAAACATAGTACCAGCAGATATCAAATAGCTACTGCAGGAAAACCAGAATCATGAAAGCTAATAGATGAACTGCCAGAAAGAAAGAAAGAAGAGAAAGAGAATCATGTGGACAAAGGTGTCATTACAAATTTGGCAGCCAAGGCTTGTAGATCAATTCTCAGAATAAGCTTCACTGTAACTTTTTTTCTGGTATTATTCACAGACACAACCTGGAAAACATATAATAGATAAAAGGAATAAGCAATTGAAATAAAACACAAAAAACATTAATTGCACAATCATTTGAGCCCACATGCCCTAAGAAATTTCAGGGGTTCTACTTCTAACAGAGAACAGATGATAAACCTCACTATTTGGTACAGGTGCCACTCAAGTAACAGATCCCGGGAATCCCTTGGCATGCCTGAAACCGTGTATTAGTAACAAATGTAAATAGATTTGGCTGGTGGTAGAAAAATTTCACTGGAAAATGCTATCAACAAAGTATTAGAAAATGGTTGTGGACCACAATGTCAACCATAGCATCATGGTTGGCGTTAAAAAAACCATCCTAGACTGCAGCAATTGAAAAACTTGGCTATCAATACAATAAACTGATTAAAAATACCCAGTACTAAGGCTACCTCATTTATATCATACTGTTTTTCGGCTTCAATGTACACAAATCCTTTCATATGATCTACAACAAATGCAGATTTTATCTTTAATTTAGTACCCAATGAATCCAAGTCAGCAAACTTCGACATCAGACAAAGAGCTGAAAGCCTCTCCCGCCCAAGCTGCAGCAAAAAAAGGAAGAAAAAAAAACTTAGCAAAGCATAAACAAAATAAGCACAATTATATATGACTATATATAGTCATGTTCACAAGTCAGAGTTCAACACTCTAAAGTTGGATTAGTTTAGAAGTACAAAGGTGCATCTGATCTTACAATATCATTTATATATGGTCATGTGTGCATGCAGTGCTCACACAAGAGAGAGAGAGAGAGAGAGAGAGAGAGAACAAACCGGAAGCCCAACTGCAACACTTATTTTAATGAACCATCTCTGAGTCCAAATCCATCCCATACTTACACGTACTTTTAAGAGAAAAAAAGAAAGAAATAGAAGGAAAATAGAATTACAGAATAAGGATTGCTCTGCTTTGTTCTTTCTTTTCTTTTCTTTGCTACATTGTTGACTGCATTGCAATTGTGCATTCATTAATTTCCTATACGTTTTACCATCACAGATGTTTATTAGCACACGGGAAGTATCACTTTTAGATACCATACATAACTATTAAAGATATATTAAGGAAGTCATGTACCTACTTCAAGCAAGCCATATCCCAATTTCTTTTGGCTGGTCCATCTCCTCGCATATTTGAAAACATACCCATTGTTGCCACTTATTAACCGGTAAGTAAAACTCAATTAATAACATCAATGACAAATCAATATAGAGATTAAGA
Source organism: Glycine tomentella (assembly GCA_007407185.1). Classification (NCBI taxonomy): domain Eukaryota; kingdom Viridiplantae; phylum Streptophyta; class Magnoliopsida; order Fabales; family Fabaceae; genus Glycine; species Glycine tomentella. Next base: position 19,245 of record PYAF01000996.1, read on the forward strand.
ACTTCTTATTACCTGAATTCCCCTCCTCTGGATCAAGCAACAAGGCTAGTTAAAATAGGGTGAATTACTTTATCTAGAGACCTCTGTGCAAACTAGAAATGTTACATAAATGGATAAAGAAAATATGAACTCACTATGAAAACAAAAAATGGGTACTAGAATGAAGACATGGAAGCACAACAGAAAATCCAATTGAGCAAGAGATGGAAGCCCTGTAGGGTTTTATCTAGAGGAGCTAGAATCAAGACATGCGAATTCAGTGGGTACTGTTGTTTTACAGGGTACTATTATTTTACAAGGTATTGTTGTTTTTTAGCTTTTCTAATTTTTAATTATATAGGGCTTCTCATTTTTTTCCTTTACTCTTTACTCTCTTATTTTTTAGAAGATATTGTATACTAATATTCCATGGCTTATTAGACAGAGAAAGTAAAAAGTAAAATAAATCATTCTAAATTGTTAAAAAAACATTTGTAATTTGTAATAAAGTAGTAAAAGCAGCATTTTAACTTTTCAAACCTTACCTCCATGACCATCATAGAAACCAAAAAATGAAGTGGATTCATCCAGTATATGCACCATGCTAACAATATAATTAAAGAGAAAAAAGAAAAAATATAGAAAAATAAATATATTTATAAGTTTTTTGTATTGATAGAAAAAGGGAAAAATATAAAAACTTGAGCTCTCTTTGTATTCATTGTTGAATAAAAAAAAAGTAAATTAATATTTAATAAAAGGATAAACTCATCTTTGATTGGACTTGCGATTGGGAAACCATGTGGAGTATAATATTTTTTTTAACCCCTAAAATACAACAAAAAGAAACAAAAGTCCAGCGCCAAGTGAGAGAGAGAAAAATAAATGGATAAACTCAAAAAGGATTATTTTCTTTATCTTAAGCAGAAAAGACTTTCACATGGATCATAGGATAACTTTTTTGTCCTTCCCCTATTTTGTCTCTATAGTATTCTCATTTTTTAATAATATTTATATTTTTTAACACTTTCCTTATGCAAAAATATAAAATTACTAATATTTTTAAAAAGAATTTATATTTAATAATAAAATACCACACCATAACTAATAAGATTTTCAAATACTTCTAAGTGCTTTTCAAAATGTCTAACACCTGTCAATAGAATTTAACTAATTGATTAAATAAAGTTTGTGAGTAATTATATTTTTTTAATCGTGACTTTCTTTTTTCATAGATTAAAAAAAGCATGGCACATTGGGTTAATATGTTTATTTTAAGAGGAATGGGGTTAGTATATATATATATATATATATATATATATATATATATATAAGAAAACTTATGGCTTCCCAATCTCAAGTTCAGCACCCTTAGGCACTAGAAGGGGTCAGCACCACTTGGAAAGTGCCTCTGGATAATATTAAATAATATTTGAAGGATTAACCACCTAATATATGAAGGATTCAGCACTTTCTTTTTTACAGCTAACAAACACTTCAAAAAATACAAAGCTAAATAAAAGGAAAAAAGAGCCCACTAAAATTGAACTAAAAAATAATCTCAATTGCAATTTTGAAAAGAATGAAACTGACTATGACAAGGAACAATGGGCTTCATAGCAACGTGCAGTTGGAGATGTTGGAGAGAAAAGAATTGCAATTTTGAAAAATATGATTAGTTTGTACACATAATAATTTCAGAATTTTGCATCAAAGTTATAAATACTAAAAAACAGAAAGAAAGATAATTAAGAAATTCATGCTTTAGAAGTTAAAGAACTGGGAATGGAATCAATTGAAACAACAGAACTAGTGGAAGCTTCCTTCACTATGAGAAATTTCCCAATAAATGGCTGCAGGATTAATGGCTGCACAACATAAACCAAGAATGCTTCTTTGGATAAGGATGACTTCAACAACATTTTTTATTTTTCATTATTAAGGAAAAAGAGAATAATTCACCAATTAGGCATGCTTCTCTAAATTTGATGCTGATTATGTCACCGGAACTAGGATGCGGCATCTTGCTTATTCCACCTATCATCTCTAAGAACCTTGACAAACACACTCATGAGAAATGAAACTATAAAGGGAAAAAGAAAGAAAAGATTCCTTCCAGATGCAAACTGCAACAACAAGAATAAGGAATCCACACAGTACTGAGATAAAACAAAAAAGAAAGACTCTGAGTTTGATACCTTTGCTTTTGGAGCAAGCCAAGCCATGAGAGCTGTTGCAGCATTACCAACATTGTTCTCCTCAATGAAACTAATAGTTGAATTGATGAGAAGCAAGGTAAAGATACCCACAAAGTCCAGGCCATCATCCATGAAAGAACAACAATAGACAAGAAAGACATTAAATGACAAAAAAATAGCTTGCGGTTACACACAAGTAATTCTTTTACAAAAGTTTCCAGACTAAATTAACACAATACAAAAATTAAAAGACTAAGGAACTCATTTTTCTTGAATAATTTGCTTCCAGTAGTAGGAAATCATGGCAAGAAAATTGAAGAATAAATGTTCAATGAAACTCAGTAGAATTTTAAAAAAGCAGTTATTTTAAAGCAGTTATTTTATACTTCCATTACAATTTGAATGATCATGAAGGTGATATTGCAAATCAACAAATGTCTAAAACATATAAAGCATAGGAAACTTCAAAGTGAGTGTTCAGACTTCGGAGCACCTAAGGATAAGGCTGTTCTGCATAATTCTTATCACAAAACAATTACATTCCCCCAACCATTAGAGTGGAAAGGTTCATGGTCCCACCATTAATATTCAATAAAAGAAAAAGGGAAGCAGAAAAAGGCTAATGTTCATAATTGTAACATACACAAACGAACAATGATACACTAAATTTACTTTAATAGCACAAAAAATTAGATAAAAGAAATACCTTCCAATCATTGAAGTCAAATCTGAATACAAAGTGGCTAAAAGCAACATCCCTGGAAACTACTGAATTTGCAGCAGGAGCATTCCTTGGCGCTGGCATTAGAGCAAAGTGCATGAAGAAAATATATCTAGGTAAAATCTAGGCTAAAAGTATTATAAATTGAGAGTTCATAATTAGCGTAAGCATTTTCAAAGTAACTCACAAACTAGTTGCCATCCAGCATTCACTTTTATTTCAGCCCGCCCATCTCTGACTAAAAAGGATAAAGCAAATAAATTCTCCACCATTTGTGCAAATGAGTTTTGATTCAAAATCATGTTTTCAAACTTGACAACTTTATTAAGCATTAAGATGTTAAACATGGTTAACATATGTCTATCAATCTCAGTTCTCTCTTCCCCTGAACCACCACCAAGCTACAAAAATATACAAAAAAAAATGAAATTAGCATACCATAACATAAAAATCAGCTCGAGCTGTAGTTTTGTTCACCTAAGTCATAATACCATACAAGTGAAGAAGAAGAGTCCATCAATTTGAATGGGAGAAACCGGAAACTTAGACCCGAGAGCAGAGGAGTTCAGACCCAACAACATAAATATTGAATGCCAATGGTACCCTTTCCCTCTTCCCCTTCCTCACCTCTCCACCTCCTCCACCCGCTCCCTCCTCCTCACCCCGCTCCCCCTCACCTCCCACTCCGCCCTCCTCGCACAACTCCAGGCCTTCGAAGACATCAAAGCCCTCCAAACCGAATTCCTCTGCCACGACATTCTCACCGTCCACTTCTTCGACCTCCGGCATGCATAATCCTCCTTCGCCGCCATCCGCTCCATGCACCCCCATTTCCACCTCAACCCTTTCCTCCTCTCTGCCCACTACGTCCTCCCTAACTCCAACGCCCTCCTCGACGCCCACAACCAAGGCACCCTAGTCATCTTCAACCTCGACCCTAACCTCTCCGCCGACCAACTCCTTCCACTCTTCCAACCTTTCGGTACTCTAAACCTCTTCATAGAACGAGAGCAAGGCTAGGGCACGAGATATATTCCAATGTGTTTGAGGAGAATGAAATTTGTATTTGTTAGTGGCAAATACAAAGACGGTTTTCCATAACCGTCTTCTTTAAGTTCAACATTATTACAAAAATGCCACCAGTTTCTTTTATTCAGCCTATACGACGACGGTTTACGTTAGATCCGTCTTTGTTTTTAAGCTTATATTTACAATAATGCCACCGCCTACTATAAGAAGACGGTTTTGACATAACCGTCTTCTTATGTGCGTCGTTAAAAGCTTTATGTGTAGTAGTGTTATGTGTTTGAAATCTTAGTCATTTGATATTTATATAAAAAAATTGAAAAATTTAGGTAAAAGGGTTTTCTAAGACATAATACATTTCAAATATTACACTTTTACGTAAATAACTATATGTCTAATATTAAAAAAAAAAATGAACACCATATTCTAAGACGGTTCTTATCTCAGAACTGTCTTAGATATACAAAAAAAAAAAAAATTGGGAGACACGTTCTAAGATGGTTCTTATTAGGGACCCGTCTTAGAAAGTCACTTTCTAATACGGTTCTTTGCTAACAACTATCTTAGATTTACACAAAAAAAAAAATCCGAAGACACATTCTAAGACGGTTCTTAGTCTGGAACCGTCTTAGAAAGTCACTTTCTAAGACGGATTTAAGATAACAATCGTCTTAGATGTACGCAAAAAAAAAGGGAGACACATTCTAAGACCGTTCTTAGTCTGGAACCGTCTTAGAAAGTCACTTTCGAAGACGAGTTTAAAGATAACAACCGTCTTAATGTACACAAAAAAAAATCCGGAGACACATTCTAAGATGGTTCTCAGTAAGGAATCATCTTAGAAAGTCACTTTCTAATACGGTTAAGATAACAACCGTCTTAGATTTACGCAAAAAGAAAATAAAAACAAATCCGAAGACACATTCTAAGACGGTTCCAGACTAACAATCATCTTAGAAATTGACTTTCAAAGACGGTTCAATAACCGACGTCAAAACACTTAGTTTTCAACGACACCCAAATCAAAGACAGTTGTGGAACCGACATCGTATGGGGTAAATAACCGACGTAGAAAGTGTCTTTTGTAGTAGTGATACTTTCCAATCAAACTCAAGATCTAGATTCATGAGACTATTGATGAGATAGAATCACCCATCAGCTAAAAAGGGACAAGAATATTAATCCCCCATTAAACAGAAAAGTATGCGCCATTATTACTTCCATGCTATGATATGTCATATGTGAAAGCACTTGAGCTATGTGTTAACCAACCAGCTTTAAACAACATACTCTAAGGCAATAAAAGGAAAAAAACCATCATTTTCTTAAACGGAAAATTGAAAGTACAAATTACAAAATATTAAAACCTGAAACACTAATTGTTGTACTGAAGGGACCTGAGGTAAAAAAAAAAAAAAAAAAAAATGAGCTTCACAAGTAACCAAGTTTTAGATAAGTAAACAATTTATGTATAAAAAATTCAACCAAGGGTTTTTTACATGATCATGGGGTACAATATAATTTTCTATTCTAGCGTAGTGTGTAAACAATCTTTGAATCAACACATTGCTATCATCAACCACCATTTCATCACAGTCAGTTTCTCTATTAGTGAAGCTTATAAGTATCTCACTAATGAGAATGTGAATGATGGGAACTTGAACCTTATATGAACTCGGAATGGCCCTCAAAGATGGTAGGTTAGTGACGAATGAATACTGAAAAAGAACAAGTATGACTAATTTTGATAGTTGTGTTAGATGTGATGCTATTGAATCCATTATGCATGTTGTTCAAAATCTCTAGCCATCTTATACTAGTCAGGATCATTGGGTTAGGTTCTCAAATCATTACTAAATAGATAAAAGGTGGTGGAGTGAAATTAGAACTTGATTTAATATTTGAATAATGATACACAAATCACTTTTTATTTTAAACACTCCACCAACACCCTAAGAAGAACGAAAGCGGCACTTTAGTGGCGTGTCCTCCGTCGGACACAAACACGGAACAGACTCGTGTGCGACGTGGTATCGAGTGCATTCGCTGTCGCTTGACATGCGCAATTGAACGTGGCCCAACAATCGAACGCGGACCATCGGTGAGGAGGAGTCACTGGTGTCGAACTTCCTAATGGCAGCGAGATGCATGGAGGGAGACAACGACAAGACGTGCAAAGGGAAAATGTTGTCGTTTGCTTTGTGACTGTCAACAGCGGCAACGTTGTCTGTGGTTCCTCCATTTTGGTCAGCAAAGGGTTTGACAAAAAGCGGGTGAAGAACGTGCTTCTGCGGTGCCTCTTCAACTGGGACATTGTTTCAGTGGTGACGCTCAACGGCGTGCTGACATTGGTGTTTGCACACCCGACCACACTCCACGCGACTCCACTGTCCATCGCTGCTTTGAGTGAACGTTTAGGGAAGGCCGAGGCACATACAGATCTGTGGGAAAGATTTTGAATTTTTGAATTTTTGTTACAATTGGTTGTAATTTTGGATTTTGGTTATGATTGGTTAGGATTTTGGATCTGGTTGAATTTTTATTTCTTTTCTACCTTGTGGAATTGTTACTTGCTAATCCATTTGTTGTGGAATTAATCAATATTGAACAAGTTATTTTGCCATTGGTTATATGTCTCTTAGTCTTAGTACTTTTTGTTTGACATATAACATATCTCTTGATGCCTCTTAGTAGTTAGTATTTTTTAAATTATCATATGAATATATAAATTTTATTGTCGTTTGATCATATTTAAATTTTGGTCATGTTCATATTGATTATATTTTACATATATATAAGTGTTCGTCGTGTCGCCGTATCCCATGTTTTTTTATTGTAGGCGTGTTCTTGTGTCCGTGTCCTTGTCATGTCCTACACCGTGTCTGAATCCTTGCTTCTTAGTCAACACCTCTCATATATTTTTATCTCTCACATCATAAACCCTCTAATACTTACTATTTTTTCTCTTTTTTTACTTTTTCTCTCTAGGTATTGGACAGTACATTGGATGTCTATCAAACATTTTTCTTTATATTTTTAAGTGGCTGAAACACAAAACTCATATATAATAATCAGAGATGATGTTCATTTGAACATATATGTACAGAGTCATAAACCTGGTGGTTTCTTCCAATCAATTAAGACCATTCCACTACTGGATTTACTTATATCAGCATGTGTCTCATAAGCTCTTATACTCGAGTAAACAACAAACTGTATGGAGATGAATGTTGCTTTGTTTGTGAAATGAATTTGAACAAGTAGAATCACACAAATAGGAAAGGGCTAAGTTTAATCGGAACTTGTTATCCCGCCGGGGACAATGGTTTATCGCCATTAAAAGCATCATCAACGGTGGTAGACTTCACCTTAGACTCACACTAGCCGTCTTGATACCTATGATAATTGTCTTATCACAATAATTACTAGGGACTGGATTCAAGTCTGGTACAAAAACATTAAACATCACTCTTTGAGTTTGAGCTTTAAGATATTCTAAAATACCTCTTTTTTAATTTCATATTGTCCTTGCCATCAGTACGTAATATTTATTTTCTTATTTTGGATGGTGAATTCTCTTTATGAGGATTATTATTATATACATAAAATTATATACTTTATGAATCTGTGGGTGTTCATGGAAGATTAATGTTTCTTAATATTAATTCTATGCAAGAAAATTAGTACAACAGAATATTAAAAGTCCTCCAAACGAGTTTGATAATATTGGAGTATTATAGCAAAATGTCGAAGGATTTAATATCGCTTCCAGGCCATTAGTAGTTGCGCTAACTGAAATTGGATTATATATGCTATAAATTTGGTTAAATATCATTTTTATCCTCCTATTTTCTCTAATATGGAATTTTAGTTTTCTCATTTTTTAATTAACATATTTTGTCTTTTATTTTTAAAAAAATTCCAATTTTAGTTTCTCATTTTTTAATTGAAACATTTCATTCCTTTTAAAAAATTTATAATTTATTTATGTGACCAATTTTAAACTTGATCTATATATTTTGTTAACATTAACTAAGATATGTCTATTCATTAGTCAAATGACATTTTTTTAAATACTTAATTATTAATAAGCTTAATTATAAAAAATAATTAAAAAATACACAAATAAAATATCTGAAATAGGTCATGGAAATTAAAATCATAATTTTTTTAAAAATAAAATATAAAATATAAAATATCTCAATTAAAAAAAATAAAAAGACCTAAATTTAAATTTTTAACAATAAAAAGACTAAAATCAAATTAAAAAAAAATGGATTTAGCCTTTAAACTTGTATTGTACCCATCACATGCATATAGAAAATGAGTCACCGAAAGGTTTTTACGTTTGAGGCGAAAATTCAAAGTTTCTAATTTAGATATTACGAGTTATATTTCACTTCGTTCAAAGTCACTGTTAATTGACATTTTTATTCCTTTTAGTTATTTTCAAAACCAAAGGATATACAATTTAGTTTTTCAAGCATTAAATAAACTCAATTTGACATATTGGTCCTCAACCACGTTTTACTCTTCAATTTGAGACTTGACAAGTTAACATTCTCAACAAATCGATCAGATACGATTATAAATTTAAAACAAGTTTAATAACATTTTATTATGCCGTATTTAGTAAACATTATCATCATTCATCAACTTTTATTATTTCGATCCAAAACTTCCTTATTTAGGAAAGTTAACTTTTTGAAACAATTGCTAGTATTGGGCTTTAATTCTTTAAATAAGATGAAAGACTATAAGAAGTTTGAACCTACAAAAATAAATGAAATAATAAATACAAAATATGTTAAAAGTTCTAAATTTAAGGAGCTTACACAACTTACAAGTTACACTGCTATGTTTCACTGATATAGTCATATATACAGCCATCAATAACAGGTAAGGAAACCCTCTTTTTATGGGTTAGCCACCATCATCTCAAAAAAATATACAGTAACAACTACTTATGCGGTCAGTTGCTACCAAAAATACATGCACATAATGAAACTGATGTCAGATTGCTCTGGAAGCTGCAGCGTCGTCTGACCTGAGAGATCGATGACGATGAATCATCCTTTTCTTCCTCAGGGACTCATTAACTGAGTCAAAGAATTCATGTCTTAGAACATCTTCAGCACCGAGCCTATTTCTTGGATTAACTGTTAGACACTTGTCTATCAAATCAAATAACGATTTTGGGATCTGCTCAAGAAACTCGGGTCTCTTTGTGTGAATCTTGCACCAGCCTTCTAAGTCCCATGACTGTAAGTATCGGTCATCAAGTAACTCCTGCAATTCAATGAATATTAACTAAGGTGATTAGTAGACAATCATCATTAACCATTTTGCTTCATTTACCATATTAGTAAAAAAAAAAAATAAGAGCTTTTCTTTGTAGTAACCTGATTTGAGTTCAGAGCTATTGAATTAAAATCACAATTTCAACTGTTGATTACAAATGTAAAAAACAAAGTAAATTTTGTGCAAGCAATCATCATCTTTGAATATTATCATAGAATTAATTTACGGACAATTTATTTACTAGTAAACACTATACAACTGGACTTGGTGAAGTTTAACCAATAATCTCTAACGAGACAAAGATAAAGAATATTCCATTTATAAATATATTTTTGCATGAAACTTAATAGAATAATAAACATTTTAATTAATTTAAAGATTATTTCAGTTTTTTTTTCTCAATATTAAGTGTTTTCAAAATAAGGAATAAAAGAAATTACCACAGGAAAAGATAATTCACGGTCATGTAGCTTGGCCACTTCCCAAAACTCTTCACTGCCCCGCAATTTAACAATTTCTTTTATATTCCTGCAACAAAACTGTCAGCATGGACAGACAAACGACGAAACAAATAACATCATCACAAATTAATTTTGCAGGTGATTTTTACTGTTCTGGGTCGCCAGTGAAAGGAGTCTTCCCGATCACCATGTAGAGTAGAGTGACTCCAGCTGACCAAATATCAATCTTATGTCCCTGATGCTGAGACCTTAACAAAACCTGAAGAAAAGGTAGAACCTTGAATTGAAACTACTGAAAAACAAGCCATAAATTGATTATTGGACAGCAAAATAGCATCTCTAGGTAACAAACTTAAAATGTCCTATTTTTGAAGGTGTCTTCCAGTGCAGTGATGAACCTTAATCAGGCATAGACCACAAATTTAACTTTAATAATGAAGCTTTTACCGCTTGAATGTGCTATGTAAACTTAAGAATTGAATATCAGATCTTACATTGTTTATTTCCTCTCTTTCCCTTCCCAAAGGAAGTTTTGTTTAAACTCTGAAAAAGTAAAAGAGACCAATAGCCTCAGGGTGAAACATATTTCAGACTAGTTATCTAGTACAATTAAATCATTCAAATCATGGACATCTCAATAGGCCATACAGACCGTGTTTGACAGGAAAGGGTATTCCTTCGAAGTAACATTCTCACAATTAAGTTTCTTTAGTCAGCAGGAGACCACAATTTGTACCACAAATGAAACAAAATGATAAATATGGGATACTGCAACCAGGAAACTAGCTAATTGTAAGCTGTTGAAACTTATGCTAAACTCAGATTACTATTCTAATAAATTGTACATAGGTTAAAGGAAATAACCCTGGTATCCCAAAGTCTGCATAGTGATTTCTTTTAGGTTTAGGGAAGGCAAATGATTCACTTTTAACTTCCTTAGCAGTATAAAATTGTCATTCCAGTTGCTAATATGTTTCTTATTTTCTCTTTTTCAACAAGCATCTAAAAATGGCATTCTATGTCAACATTCATTATAGACAGTATCTCTACTTGGATCAGCATAAAATTGAGCCTTTAATTCGGTAAACAAATGCAAGTGGATAGAAGTGACAGCAAGATCTTACCTCCGGAGCACGAAATCCTTTGGTTCCAACACATGAACCTTCTTTTTTCTTTCCATCACCTGGAAAACACACCAAGAGATAATAAGCTAAAGGTAGCAATAACACTCCTCAGAACTTGTGAAATTTGAGTCATACCTTTGCTTCTCAATAATCCCCCGCCAACAGTAGATGAATGCAAAGGCATCGGGGTAATATAAAAAATCTTCGCATCTGCCTTACTTGAGGGAGCAGTTACCCTTTTCCTTTGAGAAGAAGGACCTATTGTTGAACTGTTGTTTGCACATTTCATAGTATTCACAAGACTGATAAGCTCCTTTCTTCCATGGGAAGGTAAAGGTTCCCTGAGCCTCTCTGCAGAAGCAGTCCTAGTGCTAGCATCTTTCGCAGAAGTTATACCAGAGCCATCTGTTCCTTGTGCTCTAAGAAAACTCCCACCAGCCTTATCAGGACAATTTTTCAGATGACCAGCATAAGCCTTTTGCTTTACATGCCTATTAAGTTCAGAATAATTCTTATAATCTGCCAAAGTCCTTTTGTTGGATGGTAAAAACTTGCTGCCTCCAAGGTTCTTGTCTTGGACCAAAGGGGCAGAACCAGAAGAGAAAGAAACAATTTTGGATGATGCATCAAGGCTTGGTTTTGATTTACCTAGCAGATGCGCAATTGACCAAACTAATTAAGCAGATTATATCATGAAGATCGTTGACAGTAAAACTTAACTAACAAATATTTGAAAGAAATAAACATAATTCTGGAAGCAAGAAAAAATGTTGTTTTGTTCTAAGAGTATGCTGTCTTCAATCTTGAAATTAGTTATCTAAGTTACCAAAGAGACACCAAGACTCATTTTATGAAAATTAAAAGTGTCATAAGAGAACTAAATATTCAGCCAGTTCTTCTATTTCTCAAAAGAATAAGCAACGGATAAGTGAAAAGAAATCTTACTTCCAATGTTGTGCTTCTGCTTTAAATCCTAGAAAGAAAATATCAAAATTCATCAGTATTTATATTAAAAGAATCACAGTCAAAACTCTTGATAAGAAGAAAGTGAAGCAATCTAACCATGGCAAGGTTAAAATCAATAAGATAGCCTTTGCTTAACTTTCGAGAGAAAAGGAAGTTTCCAGGTTTAACATCTCTGTGAACAACTCCCTACAATAGAATTCAAATTACTCAAAACAATTGTACTTGCTGTCTTTTTAGTCAAAGTCAGATGAGACTTTGATCATGCAAGGGGGAAAATACCTCTCTGTGCAAGCAATAAAGCGCCCTGAACATGCAATACCCGTACCATTGAAGCTGAACTATATCAATTTCTTTTTTCAAAACCTACAAAGTGAGAAGGGAAAATTATCTCCATTAAACATGAATGTAGAGCAGGTTAGAGTATTATCATGAGCCAAAACGTTGAAAACGAAATCAATTTTTTGCATATCTTTTCCAAAACCTAAAGATCAAGAAGTAAAATTAACTCTATAAAAGAGGAATTCCAGAGAATGTTAGGGTTCTTCTCAAGAGCTAACCAGTTTAATCTTGGGAAAGGCTAAAAGGGGAATTCATCTCCTGTATTTGATTCATTGATTAAATGTTTTAAAAAATTATATGTAGAAACTGACAGATTTTTTTTTCTGATGAAGAAAATATAAATTACAGACAGCTTAAGCAATTACCTCAGGTCTATCATGGTCAACATGTTCTAAAACAAAGCAGTCGCTGTTGCCATTTTTTAAAGAGCCCTCGTACCTTATTATATAGTTTTTACCACTGTAACATAAGAAAAAATATCAACAAATTACAGAATGCATTGCAGCTTAAATATAACAAATATTGTACTATTATGTCTTATACTTACCCAAAACGCTCAAGCATATTCCGCTCATTATTTACATGGTTTTTATGAGCATTACTATGAGGACCTGTAAAATCACATGTATATATTGGAGCATCAATATCAATTTCTTAAAAGCCATTACACCAATCATATAGTAAATTAGTTTTAGTAATATCAAAATGATTACATACAAAGAATTGCTTCCAGTTTCTATTATAAGTGGGAAACTGAACGCAAGAAGAGCGGAATTTTTTAAGACAAATAAGTAGCTTCACTTTCTAGTTTTGTGCAAATAATGGACACTACCATTTTCCTTTTCTTAATCATAACACTAAACGCACAGCACAGAATAAATATAAAAGATAAATGTCATTTACATTTTATTGCTACCCGTTTTTCATCAGAAGTTCTTTGAGCACGGTAAACGGTGCCATAACCACCTATATGAAAAAAATAAGAAATGTCACTGCAATTTAAATATTGTTTTCATCAATAAGGAAGTTGAGGAGAAAGAAAGATTCCAAATACCTGAACCTTCTTCTTCCTCTATTGTAAAAGCTTCAAATGATGGATATTCTCTTTTCTCCACCTGATTCAACAAAATAACCAAAATGGATAAAGTGAACATATAAGTTATGCCTCTTAATCAAACAGTCAAAGTGATCCTAAAAACATCTTCTCAAGTATGACTTTAAAGCACAGGCTATTTTGAACTACAGCGTGTAAGCTGCTCACCTTAGTAGTAGTGGCAATATTTCCTGCCATGTTCTCATTATGATTTTGCTTCCTTGCTGTAAGTTTCTGATCATTTTTACATTGATCAACATTTTTTGGAACATTACCAAATTTACTACTGGCTACTGACTCTTTAAGAATTTGTGACTTAGGGTGGCGATCATTCTTCTGTCCTTCCTTTAATATGCTAGAAGATTTCAAAAGCCGCTTTGGTGTTGAAGAGGAATTTGCTATTTTATTAGACTTAGTGCCTGTGTTTCTCTCACTGTCCTTTTCCAAATTCATTGCATGGAGACGGTTCTTTTGTTCCAAACCATTAGTCAATTCTTCTCTACATAGTGCAGCATTGACCCTCTCAGCAACATCTTCCTTGTCTCTATTTGTGATAGAATCAATCAGCCCTTTCTGTGAACCACTTTCCACCTCATCATCTTCATTAGGTTCTCTTGGTTGATCTTTGCAATTATTACTTTTACCAATACCATCTTCATCCACATGATGTATACTGCTTTGTTCAGCACAGTCATGCGTAAATGTGTCAAAATAATCCATTTTCTTCCCAAATCCAAGGCTGTTAACAATTCCGTCTTTGCAAAATGAGGGATCCAAGAGAGCACTGTCAACAAAGAGATTACAGTCCATGAATCTATTTATGTCCGCTAGCTTCGGACAGTTCAAGTAACTTGCTTTGATAATATAATTTTTTTTTGTCAGTGCTTTGATAATAGATTCAGAAACCTCTCCATTAGACATGGTTGTGCTGGCATCATTATTGGCTTCCCGATGTTCAAAATCTGGCATTGGACAACCTGAACACTCTTCATTTTTATCAATACGCAAGGGGAATACAAAACTCCTGCTACCTATATTCTGTGATTCAAATTTTATTACAGGGAAATTTCTTCTCATCCGAGCCTCTGTGGTATCAGCAAAACTCTGCACGCCAAAGAAAAACCCCAAAGCTTAGCACCATATTCAGCACGAAATACAATGATTGCTGAATAAAAGATATTATCACTCTATATAAGGTTGATTAAAGATGCATTTGTTTAAGCTTTGAAAAAACAAAAGCGCTTTATAATGTAGCTTTTTTTCATACGTTACTTATTATAACTTATGAGACAAGGACTAAAACTGACATGGTACTTAAGTTTTTTTTCTTAACATAAATATAATAAACTTATCTAATTATTACAGAATTTAATCAGATTTTTAATTGATTTTTTTTTTCTTAACAGAAACTCAAATGAAAGGCAACCAAACTATACACTCAGAAATGATATTTACTACTTCATTTATATATTAATAATAAACAGCCGAATAAAACTGATTTTTTTTCTATAGCTCTCTATTCCACCTGACTCTTTTTTTTGACAGAATATTCCACCTGACTCTAATGCACCCTAAATGGAAGAAAATGCAAATCATTCTCAATGTAGTGAGTGCCACTGTCGAATATCACAGCTACACATACTAGCTAATCAAGTTCATTAACAACGTGCGATTAAACATCATTGTGATTCACTATACATTAAGTTATTTTATCATCCAAACAAAGTGCCCATACATGCCTAAGATGAAACGAAACGCAACCAATTTTTTTGCGACAGAAAGGAAACCACATTATACCCTCAGATATTGACATTTACGAATAATGATTATAATCACTCCAATCTAAACGGTTATATTTATATTTCTTTCACTTCACTATATAATAACGCATCCTAAATGCAAAAAAAAAAAAAAAAAAAAAAGTGAAATCCATGCATAACCAAGTTACTGTCACCGTCACATACAAAGGCGCACACACCAGCCAATCAAAAGTATGATTCAGTGTTCATATAACCATCAACAAACCAAAAAAAAAAAGTTTTTAAATTCGTGTTGGAGCATTTAAAATAACGTTAAAATACCAGCTAACGTGATTATAAGTCAATATTCACTTGCTTGATTCCATATCGAAGAATTGATTTTGAGTCTAAACAATTTTAGGTAGCTTTTGTATTGGATGAAAAAATATTCTAGTTTTACTACTAACTTAAAGATTAAACATCCCAACATAATCACTTCGAAAATCAATTTTAATAAAGTCAATTTTGCAAACACTCACTTAAACACATAATCATTATGACTCCAACCTCAACGGTTGCAGTTCTATTTTCTTCACCTGATTTTATGATAATGCATCCTAAATGCAAAAAAACAATGAAATTCATGCATAATGAAGCTACCGTCACATATCACAGGCACAGACTGTAGTCAAACAAAATTACGATTCTAAGTGCATATAGCCACCAACAAGAAAAAAATTAGTGTGGTTATATTCACATTGGATCCAATATTGATTTTTTAGTTGAATGAACTTTAAGTAGCGGTTAAAAAATTTATACACCAACTCACTTTCAGAATATATATATATATATATATATATATATATATATATATAATCAAATATAATCCATGTGACTTCAAAATTAATTTTAACCAAAATCACTTTCATTAAAAATCAATTATGCAAAGCTCAATCAAATACACACAAAATAAAATAAAAAAGTAAGAAAGGAATGAATGAATGAATACCTGGAACGAAAATTCTCGAAGTCCATTACGAATCGCTAACCTCTTGTGCTCCCTTCCATCTGGTTTCACCATAATCTCAATCAAATCAAATCAACCACGGAAATTTTAAAAACAAATAGAAAATCAGAATTAAAATTTAAGAAGCAAAAAAAGGAAAGGGAAATAACCTTCGGCGGAATCGAAAAGCAATTCGCGTTTCCTGAAACGGTACGTTTGCAGCTGCGGCGGCGCGAAGTGGAGGGAGAAGAAGCTTCCGAGGGCGAAGACGGCGCTGACGGAGGGCGAGACCAGTCCGTTGTCGGTGACGGAGATCGGCGAGCCGGGGAGAGTGCCGACGTGGCAGACAAAGTCCGGCGAGGCAGCGAACAAACGACACTGCGCAGCGAGGCGTTGCGGGTAAACGGCGTGGCCTATTCGAAGGAGGAGCGCGAGGAGGTGCCACGATTTCTCTTCGAGGTCAACGTTTGGTTCGAATTCGGGCTCCGCCATGGATGGAGATTCGGATCTGAATTCTGAAGTGTGTGTGCTTGCGAATCCGCGATGCGACCAGGTTTAGTGAGACACAGAGATAGAGAGAGAAAATGGAGCTGGAACTAACTGGAAGTGAAAAGAAGACTGAAGAGTGTTTTTCATTTTCGAGGGTTTTATGATTTGGGTGAATTTTCCCGCTTCTTTTTTGGAGAGAATACTGTGAAGTTTGGGAAATGCAGCGCACCTGTGATGTGAAATATTGACCACCAGATATATAGTAATAATAAGATGATTAAGATGTTCTAGCAGGTACGGTCCACATTTTAAATTTACAAGTTAGCTTCTTTTTTTCCCCAATTGATCCTCCGATTTTCATTTTTGATATAAGGGTATATTTGGTTTAACATTAGGTATTAGGATGAACGAATATATATATATATTCTCATATATGGCTTTTAAGAAATAAAATTTTTAATTTTTTAATTTAACAATTATTTTAGAGTCTTCAAATTGTAAACTGAATCCACACTAATTGATACATTAGCGGTGAATATGGATGGACATGGATTGGATTTTTAAGAATCTAATCTATATCTAATCCATATCTATTTAAATAGATTGGATCTTAAATCTATATCTATATTTTTTTTAAAAATAATTTGGATTTAAGATCCAATCCATTTAAATGGATATGGATTTTGTTATATCCAATTTATATCTACTTAAATATTATAGTATATTTTTTTATAAATTTTAGTAATTAAACACTAAATAAAGAAAACTTAATTCTATTCACTTGAACTTGATAAGAATTACTTCAAATATGAAATGTGTTAATTAAAATATCACTAAACGGAATTAATCATACACTTAAACTTGACCAAATTCTATCATAATCACATAAATTATTAAAATAAAATATAATATAAACTCTCAAAACGACAAATAATTTGGAGTCCAAAGGATGAAATACAATAACAATTACATATCCTTAAAGCACAATTCATCTATCTAATTTTCATTATTCAAAGTATTGTTCTATTAAAAAAACTAAAACTATATTTCTGAAATATCGAAATCCAAGAATTCATTCATCCATCCAATGATCTATCAATTTCACTCAAATTTAATATATATTCTTAATCTGATTACAAATATTGCGAACGATATATGAAATGCATTTTAATGAATATCTTTAGAATACCTTTTATTTAAGTTGTTTTGTTGATTTTCTCAATAAATATCTTAAGGATATTTACTATTTTTATAAATAAATAAATAATATTTAGAATAAGAAAATATAAATATTATTTAATACGTTGAAAATTTTAAGATATTGCATAAATACTAATTGTTAAGTATATTAAAATACTATTTACGTAACTTTCTTATGTTCGAAAATAATGTTAAACAAAATAAGAATATCAAATAATATATTTATTGAAATTTAGTTTCATGTTATAAAATTTATTTCTTTCATAAAATAATTTTCTTATTTATAAACGTTACTTTTATTTATTCTTTTAAAAAATTGTGTAGCATTAAAATGATGAAAGAATAGGAAAAAGCAAAATGGTGAGACAAAAAAGACTCGTAACAGAGGAGGTGACAAGGAGATTACGTGAAGATACAGAGTTATGGGAGGTCATAACAGAGGAAGGCACAGGACGACGCACTTTGGAGTTTGGAGTTGTGAGAAAAGATGCCGCAGATTATAAAAGCTGTAAAAAAATGGACTTTGGATTTTCATTTAAAATATGTATAATAAGAAAGTGTATTTCAGATTTGTAAATGGATATAAAATAAAAATGTGATAAAAAAATTTGATCTGTTAGAAATAAACAAAATGGATTAAACTAGATCAGTTATTAGATCACAATTAGATACTAGATTTTTTTGCCCAGGCCTAGCGGTGAAGGAAAAAAAGTTAGAGGGGATGGAAATAGGATAGAAAAAAAATGGAGAAGAGATAAATAAATATGAAATGCGATAGAATTTCAGGTTGTTTAGTTTAGGAGAATTTGAAATATTTTGGGGTTGTTATGTTAGAATAGAAGTAGATGAGAAAATTATAGATTAGAAATAAAAATAGTTTTACTCTTATATAATGTGTAACATGTGCCATGTAAGTTACAGGGGAAAATGACACAATTGATTATAGAAAAAAAAATATTATCAATTTCGCACTCTAGTAAGGAAAAGTGTATAATCCATTGCCACAGACGACTTCAACAAATGTTACGAATTTCCTAAATGGACTTAGCAATAAGGCCCATTAAAAAGTAGTAGATTGATGACTCTAATGGCAAGCTAGATTGTGGGCCACTATCCAAGAGAAGATTGTGCTGTTGAACGGTTGAGGATCTCAGCCGAGAATATCGGGAAATCTACAACTGACCACGAGGTAAATACAGTATAAATAACAGATGGATTCAGAGGAAAAGGTACACACAACTCTTACTCTCTTTGTTCCTTTCACACAGTGCACACACCCCATGTCAATTGTGGTGTTCTTACTATAAGCATTGTGATCTTCTTCCCTAAGGCATTTTACTTAAATAAATACCTTCAGAGAGAGAGTCTGATCCTATATCAATCATCCAGCTTCCTTTACTGGACATTCATGTTCTCACGAATAGAACATTGGTGTCATCTATGGGGATGATAAACTTCAATCCCCACCAATCACGATGGTAAACACAAGAAGCCATCAGAATGAAGGACAACAGGAAGCACCCACCAACGTGGTTCCACATGAAGCTATGCAGGTGGAAGATGCAGTTTCAGACACTGCTTCGTCTCCTACCCAGCCGGGAGTGGTCATGCCGAACAATCCACCACAAACCACAGCCGGGATAGAGCAAGAGTTAGTTCAGCGCTTCGTTCATAATGCGCTTGAATCCATCGTATCCCGGATTGAATGTCTCGAAAAGCGACACGCCCTCCAACGACAGGAGGACATGAATAACATATTGATGCAGTTAGATGAATGCAACACAAAATAGAGACACGACGGAGAGCGGCGCACGCAATACATGGAGTGACGCATCAGTAACATGGAGAGTCCGGTTCAAGAAGGAAACCATGAACAACCCACTCGTCCAACCGGGGCTGAAGTATGCCACCAAACCAGTTAGATTCCGACATTCGATGCCGAAGTAGGCACACCGAGGCCAAACAGTCATTGCGAACCTGGAGGATCATCCCACCACCAGGCGTGAAATAATAATTCGGGGCGTCGCGACACACGTGTTGAGACCCTACACCAAGTCACAAACGTGGGGGTAAGCCCGGCGAAATCAACACAGATACGAGTGGAGGCTCAGAGCCCGGTGGTCGAAGTTGTACATCAGCCCAGAAAAGGCAATGTATACCAGAGGAAATATCGACGAGGACAGCACAATAATAGTCTGTTTGTAGATGAAATTGTCAACGCTCAGTTCATAGAAGAAAGCGAAGGTGGTCCATCTTCACCACCACGGATACGCGAAGGAGACCGAGGTGAACAAAAAATTGATGAATGTCAGAAAAAAATAAATTTAGTGGAACTCGATATGAGAGAGGATATTGAAGAATGGAGGCCAGAGCCCACCGACGAGCTCGAGGATATCCAAATAGGAACCTAGCCATGGCAAATCACCAAGATAGGCAAGATAGTTGATCCAACCATCAAAGCTGAGCTAACGAAATGTCTCAGAAATAATCAAGATGTGTTCGCATGGACAACCTCCGAAATTCCAGGAATAAAGACAACCTTTTGCTATCATAAGTTGTCGATGTATCCCGGTTCAAAACTGGTCGCCCAGAAAAAAGAGAAACCTCGGCCCGGAGCGAAAGCAAGCATTGGAGAAACATATCATAGAACTGTTGGAGGCCGGTTTCATACGGGAAATACAATATACCACATGGCTGTCTAATGTGGTGGTGGTTAAGAAACCCAACAGCAAATGGGGAGTATGTGTTGACTATACCGACCTGAATAAGTTATGTCCCAAAGATTCATATCCAATGTCGAGTATTGATCAGCTAGTAGGTAATTCATCCGACTTCAAGGTATTATCATTTATGGATGCCTTTTCCGGGTACAATCAAATCACTATGTACCCGGGCGATCAAGAGAAAACAACATTTAGAGGAGGCGAAGCAAACTATTACTATAATGTAATGCCCTTTGTTCTGAAGAACGCCGGAGCCACATATCAGCGGATAATGAATAAAGTCTTCGTCGAACAACTTGGCTGCAACATAGAACTATACATAGATGACATGATAGCGAAAACAAACGCGACCGAAAATCATATTCATGACCTAGAGGAGACATTCTGCAGACTAAGGAAGCACAACATCCGTTTGAACCCGCTCAAATGTGCGTTCGGAGTAACGGTCGAAAAATTCCCAGGGTTCATGTTGACCCATAGAGGAATAGAAGCCAACCTGGACAAGTGCAAAGCCGTGTTGAAAATGCAGTTCCCGGCCAATAAAAAGGAAGTCCAGCAACTAACAGGAAGGATAGCCGCACTAACGCACTTTCTTCCAAAATTAGCGGAAAAAACACTCCCTTTCTTCAAACTTTTGAGAAAGGAAGCCAGCATTGGATGGAACTCGGAGTGCGAGGCGGCCTTCCAAGAAATTAAGAAGTGTCTAGCTTCCCCTCCAGTGCTGTCCAAGCCGAAGCCCGGTGAAACACTAATCCTATTTGTCAGTAGGCAAGGAAGTGGTCAGCGTCGTATTAGTTAGAGAAATTAATAAATCTCAATCGCCGGTGTACTTTATAAGCCGAGCTCTCAAAAATTCGGAACTGCGATATTAGAAGCTAGATAAAGTTGCATTTGCACTTCTCGTAACTGCCAAAAGACTCCGCCCATACTTCCAAGGCCACACCATAATGGTCTAAACCAATCAACCAATTCGACAAATCTTACATAAGTCGGATTTAGCTGGCAGAATGATGAGTTGGGCCATTCAGTTATCCGAGTTCAATATAAAATACGAAACTCGGCACGCCATCAAATCTCAAGCCTTGGCCGACTTTCTGGTGGAATTAACCTTGGCAATCGGAGGCGGCATGGAAGTTTGGAAATTATATGTTGATGGCTCGTCCAACACAAAAGGAAGTGGAGACGGGATCATAATCGAAAGTTCAGAAGGAGTATCCATAGAACATTCCCTACAAATCAACTTCCCGACATCAAACAACCAAGCTGAATACGGAGTGTTGATATCCGGGTTGATACAGACCAAGGAACAAGGAGCGCAGAAGGTAAATGTATTTACCGACTCCCAGCTCGTCATAGCACATATTGAAGGGAGATATCAAGCGAAAAGACCTTTACTGATCAAATATCTAAGCAAAGTCAAGGAAATAATTGTCGAGTTCGATGAAGTCATTATTGACCACATTCCTAGATAAGAAAACAGCTGAGCCAACATATTGTCCAAACTAGCAAGCACAAAGGGCACGGGCAACAACCACAGAACGATCATTCAGCAGGAGATCTCCCAACCCACTTGCGTGATGCTGATCTCGGCAGCTGAGGACTGGAGGAGGCCCATAGTCAGCTATTTGGAACAAGGAACAATACCAGACGACAGAATAGAAGCCAAGAGATTAATCCGGGATGCGGGCATGTATACCATAAAAGATGACGAGCTACATCGCAGAGACCCGCACACCCCAATGTTATTAGGCATGGGCCCGGACCAAACTGAATATGTCATGGCCGAGATACATGAAGGCATCAATGGCCAGCACATGGGAGCTAAAGCCCTAGCAATGAAAGCCCTCTGGGCTGGATACTACTGGCCAACAATGAAGGCAGACGCCTCAGACTATGTAAAAAAATGTGAAAATTGTCAAAAGCACGCCAAGATCGTATGGTCCCCTCTCGCCGAGCTGACGTCAATCACTGCACCGTGGCCTTTTTTCAAATGGGAAATGGATCTTCTATGACCATTTAAGGCGACAGAAGGATAGATGAAAATGGCTAATCGTAGTCGTTTATTACTTTACAAAATGGATCAAGGCCGAGCCTTTAGCCACCATCACCTCGGCCCGCGTTCAAAGATTCTTCGAAAGAAGCATAATATCAAGGTTTGGGATCCCGACTGAAGTTGTTACAGATAATGGAACTTAGTTTAACGATAAAAAGTTTTACGAAATGATGGTTGGGTTCCACATCAGACACCACTTCTCGTCCGTGGAACATCCGCAATCCAACGGATAGGCTGAAGCTGCTAATAAAATCATTCTGGATGGACTAGAGAAACGAATGCACAAGGCTGGCTCAAATTGGGTGGAACAGTTGTATTATGTCTTGTGGGGACACAGAACTATAACCTAGACAACTACTCAAGAGACCCCGTTCAGGATGACATACGACTGCGAAGCAATGATACCCGTGGAAGTTGGACAACCTTCCAAGAAAAGAAAACATGCACTCTGAGAAGGAGAGGACAACAATAACAAAACATTGGCAGTTGAGTTAGAACTAATAAAGGAGGTCCGGGCCACGGATCACCACCAGAATCTGGCTATGAAATAGATGACAGCCAGAAAGTTCAACAAAAAGGTAAAATCGAGATGTTTCGAAAAAGGCAACCTAGTCCTCTGTAGAGCCGATATCGGGAACAGAAACGTCCGGGATGGAAAGCTGGCAGTCAACTGGGAAGGGCCATACCGGATCGCACAGAACCTCGGGTAGAGGGCATATATTTTGGAGACACTTGATAAAAAAGCGATAAAGCGCATTTGGAACGCGGACAAGTTAAAGATATATTACAGTTAAGAGTTCGTGGCTACAAATTCAACTACCAGTTACTAATAAGCATTTAGTTTCCCTTTAAAGTTTACAATATTGTTCACAATTCATGTGTTTCTCCTTAATTGAGAGTAGGAGCCGGGGTCAATCAATTCGGCACCCGTAACTCGTACAAATCTCTTTCATTGAGATCATGAATCTTTGTAGTTACTCTCAAAGCTTAATAAAAAATGTTCTTGTTCCTATAAGGAAATTACAAGCGGTGTGCACGACATGTGATATCTACTATCCTAGACAATGCTAAGCGTGTTATCAAACCCTGATCAGGTTGACATAATCACTTATTGATAAGGATTATGGTACATGTTAAGTATTGATCGGATATAAACCGGGAAAAACTTAACTGGAAATAAAATACCGACGTTTAAACTCGGACAATACTATACTTGGCCTTTAGAGCCAAATGAATATGTAGCAAGCTTGCAAACATAGTTCTTTAATGAAACATATAACACGAATACGATTCTAAAATCAAATATTGTACGAGCATACAAACAAAGCTAGGAATAACCTTGCAAAAACAATAGAATATTCAAATTACATATATAACCGGCATCCCGGCCCTTCAAATATTATCCTCCTGGTCGCCGCCTTAAGGGGCTGAAGTTTCCTCATCGCCAGCAACCAGACCGTCATCAACCTGGGCCACGGAATCCTCTTGTGTAGAATAAGGGATCACCTTCCCGTCATGAACATATGACTTGTAGTGCACCGCATCCGTGTTCAGGTCGATCCCGGCATTCAAACATCGAACCTGCTCTAAAGCATTGTTAAAGGACTCCTCCGTCACCGACGTCATCATCTCCCTCAGCTCGGCCACCTCTTTCTCAGCACCCAGAAGTTTGGACTTGGCCTCTTTAGCCTCCGATTGGGCCCCCTCAAAAAGAGTCATGACTTCATTTAGATTATGAGTTAGGAGGGAGGTCTTTTCTAGAGAATGATGAAGGTCAGCTTGCGCCCTACTTGCTTCTGCAACCGCAGCTTGAAGGTCTCGATGGAGCACCTCGGACTTGTCCCGAGAAACCCGAAGCTCTTCAGCAACAGCAGCAAAATTTTCTTGCAACTCAAGAAGTTCTTCTTGGGTTCTCTGGGACTTGGCTCGGGATGCGACAAACTCCTCCTCCATCTTAACATGCCTTGCTTTCAGAGTCACCAAACTCTGAACGAGAGAAGCGCATCTGAAGGCATGAAACTGCACTGATCGAAATCGCAGAGGTCGTCTTCAGAAAGGCTGCTCAAGTCTGATAGAAGCTTGGGAGCTTTGACTAGGGGAAAGAGGTCGTTGAACCCCCTTTCCCAAAGATGCTCGGGCGTCAGCAGAGGAGCTTCAGGAACCGGGGTCGAAGGAGCCTCAGTTGCCAGGGTGCCGAGAGCAATTGCATTGGGAGGCGGAGACATAGTGGGGGTAGGAGAAGGACCAGCCAGAGTCAAATCAACAGGCGTCTCCCAGGTAGATTCTGAAACCTTCCTCCTCTTTGCCTTGCCCCCATCTACCATCTTGGACAAAAAGCGAGGAGAACGACTGATGTTGGTAGGCCTACCCTGACCAGAAGCCGGGGTCGAAGAGTCGGGTGCCTTCCGGGGGCGGTGCACCAAATTGCCGGCTTAACCCTCCATGTAGGCAACTACAAAGAAAAAAGAAGATACGCAAAATCAGAATACTTGTAACAAATAAGTTACCCAACAAACATTTATTACAATTGAGAGCCCGGACTGATGTTATCGAACAAGGGACGCAGTGCCAGATGGATCCCAAGCCTCTCTGTACGCATTGATCTGGATTACTGAAGAGGCATCCGTATCCGATAGGCTTGTTTCCTCAAATTGAAAAGAGGCGAAAGGAAATTCATGGTGGGTACAGGTCCAGTAGAGTGGGAATCTCCACTTTACGTCGAATGATTCTAGACCTGAGAGAAAGAAAGGTTGTTCGCCGGGTTCGGCAACAACCTTGAAATAGTTATTCTTGAAATTTTTAAAAGAATCCGCATAAATCGGAAAAAGCTTACGACTGGAATGGCTCCTAATGGAAGTCCATCCCTTCCTACTTGGGGGTTCTCGGCCAGTTCGGCCGGTATGAACATTAAAATAATAGAAGAAAAGGGGAACAATACAAGGAACTTCTAGGTTTACACATAAATCTTCGAATGATTTTATGAAAGCCCAACCATTGGGGTGGAGTTGCGAAGGAGCCAAGCAAAAGTGTTTCAAAAGCTGCATTTCGAACTCCGACAAAGGAAAACGAATGCCTAGACGAGTGACTACGTCTTTGCAGAAAAAGAAAAAATTACGCTCACTCTTCCTGAAACACGAACATATTGGTTCATTAGGGCCAGGAAAGCAAATAAAGAACCCTTCTTGATTCCCAATGGGGAGCGCAATAACGCTCCTCGGACTCAAAATGGAAGAGGTATTAAGTACCTCATAAGTGACCCAGGGAAATTTGGAAATTAGAGAAGGGGACGGACAGTTAGATTGAGACCCGGCCGACTGAGATTCTTCTACTATCTCCACCGATGGGGTATCCATAATTACCTACGACAAAATAAAAAGCAACAATCAGTAAAAAAATACCTGGAGAAATGGCTGAAGAGCGAGAGTCAAAATTTGGTGAAATATTAGCCGACGCCGAGGTAGCGTGGCGCGAGGTTGATACCCCGGTCCTAGCCTCTGAGTTAGGGGTTGATACGGACACCTCGGCCCTGTCTGGAACGGGCTTGGGGACGAGAACTGGTTTATGCCGACATGAATCGAGGGTCTCGTCGGCTTGTTTGTCAAAACCAGAACTCGCCAAGAACAAGAACTCATCCAGACATTTCGAACACGGTTCAAACCGGGTTTCAAACGATGGTTCTAATGGATTCTGTCCTAGGGGAGAAGAAGATCTTGCCATGGAAGAACCTGCAGGGGGACATGAAGGAATTTCAGAAGGACCCCTAGACCTAGAATCAAAACTTATCGTATGAGCTTTTCGCGTCAAAGAGATGGTGGATTGAGGCTTCTTTGAGACTTTAGAACCCCCAGAAGGGGCACGCAATATCGCCTTTTGTTTCTCCTCTTCTGGAAGAGGAAGGCCAAAGAGCCAAAATGCATACCTAAGGGGAACAATTTTGAGTATATGCGCTTCCTCTTCAGGAGTAAATCCCATTTTAGAAGGCTAAAATGGAATTTGATGCGTAAGAAACAGATGAAGGAAGACGAAACCTAAGAGCAAAGAAGTGGGGAAAGCGAAAGTAAATCGCTAGGAAGATAAAACCCAAGAGCAAATGAGTGGAGAAAGCGAAAACAGATAATGAAGAAGGAAGTGACTCAAGAACAAAAATGTAGAAACAGGAAGATATCAAGTGCAAAGAAACTATAAAAAGAGATTTATGATAACGAGGGTACCTGGAGTGATGTGAGTCTTGAAGAACTGGGTGCCTGAAGATGATGAACAATAGGAAGGAGAACTTACAAATATGGTGAAGACTAGGAGAGAAAAATGAATGCAGGTCACTTGCAATAGGGAAGGAATAGAAGAGACGAAAGTAATTTCAAATATAAAGAAGAAAGTGTAACCGCCAGAAGCATGAAACAACATGGAGGTATAGGTGGCATAATTGAAACGTCGCATAGGGGCAGATGAGTAAAATCCATTCAATAGCTGGGGCAAAAAAGACATATCCATTCAAACGTCATGATTAAAGCGTGAAATGAAATGATAGTGCATTTAATTATGCAAGCTGCATGCTACAATTACGGATAAGACATAATGACGACTTTGCAGCGACTTACCCTGTTATAGCTTAGAAATGACGCGATCATAATGACTCGGTAAGCAACATCCTGATAGAGATAAGAAAAGAAGCTGTTATGAAGTAGAACATCCCGGTATCTAATGGCCGAGGTGAGGCGAAAAATATCCCGACATCTGATGGCCATTAATCGGTCAGTAGGGTGGATCAATTAGCCGAGTTGTCATGGAAAAGGATCAACTTATATGCATCCCGGCTATCGAGACACCTCGACAACTGGCCTGGGGGACAACTGTTACGAATTTCCTAAATGGACTTAGCAATAAGGCCCATTAAAAAGTAGTAGATTGATGACTCTAACAGCAAGCTAGATCGTGGGCCACTATCCAAAAGAAGATCATGCTGTTGAACGGTTGAGGATCTCGGCCGAGAATATCGGGAAATCTACAACTAACCACAAGGTAAATACAGTATAAATAACAGATGGATTCAGAGGAAAAGGTACACACAACTCTTACTCTCTCTGTTCCTTTCACACAATGCACACACTCCACGTCAATTGTGGTGTTCTTATTATAAGCATTGTGATTTTCTTCCCTGAAGCATTTTACTTCCATAAATACCTTCAGAGAGAGTCTGATCCTATATCAATCATCCAGCTACCTTTGCTGGACATTCCTGTTCATCATGAATAGAACAAATACAATCATATGCTTACAATTTTTCTTTTTTAAATCTATAATATATATATATATATATATATATATATATATAATAAGATTTGATTATATGTGGAGATATCACTTAACATCCTCATACTTATTCTCTTCAAAAATATTAAATAGCACCATTTAATTCAATCAATACGTTTTAATTTTAATGATTCTTATTTCGATAATTGATCATAATACCATTAAGTAAGCCATTTCTTATATTTGAAAAAATTATAATTTTAATGATGTAAGAGATTAATAATTAAAAATTAAAAAATAATTCAAGGCTGAATTGATTCATTACATTTTAAATTTATTATGAAAATTTTATATTATATGATATGTAATTTACTTAATGTATTATAATTATGGTAATTTTTATTAATTATCATGATTT
>PYAF01000996.1:47430-80510 GCA_007407185.1 Glycine tomentella
TTTTATGAAGATTAATCATAAACAAAATAAGTTATACATGCAACACAGTTAAAAAAAATAAAAAAAAATAACTAAATCATTTTTTCTAAACGAAAATAAAAAAGAAGCATGTAAGACATGATCAAAATGAAGGGAATCTTACCTAAAGAAAACACTTTCAATAATAAAAATTTTCTATAACATGTTTGCATATAAAATTATATTTAAATATTTATTTACATATCTACTAACATACATGTATTAAAATTTAAACTAAAAATTAAAAATATATTAAAAATTCAAAATAATATTAAAAAATTACTCTTGTAAATTATAAAATGTGAATTTAATATTTGTGCAAGACATGTGACACTGAAGCTAATTTTATTAATAACAATGTAACTGTGAGCACAACTTCAATAATAATTTTTTAAAAAGAAAGTCATGAGAATATCACATTAAAAAAATACTCAAGTAAAAACCCAAAGCAACTAAAAAATAATTTAAAGTTTGGACCTAAACGACACATGGTTCGCATGAAAAGAGTTTCACAAACAACTGAAAAATAGTCTAATATTAGATTTTTTTTCAAATTTTCAATTGCTCGTGAAATTAAATTCTAATTCAATTTTCATCATATTTTTGTTCAAATATTAGTTAAATTTTAGAATTTCTATATAAGCGAATTTAATGGGAGTTTTATGTCTTGAATCACTTTAAAATTGGTTCAAAATCATATCTTAAAATTGAAAATAATAACTATTTTAGAAGAACAACATTAACTTGAATTTGAAAGTTCAAGAACAATTAAAAGTTATTGGCACAAGTTTTTTGACAATTGGGTTCCTCAGCCAAGGTTTGAGGTTTGATCCTTAGCTTGGACATGTAGTGACTATCGGAGGGTATTATACCAAAAAAAGTTAAAGAACTAAATTGATTTTTTTTTAACCTAAGTCATAATATATTTTAACCTAAGTCATAATTATTTGGGAGAACACAAAATATTTCCTCATTCAACAAATCAGAGCAACATTTTACCACACATGGACTCTTTTTTAAAATAATTAATTAAGAAATAAATCAGTATTGATTCGATTTAATAAAAAAATGATGACACCTATTCAAATATAAAGGAAAAATATGTTGTAATAAAGGATGAAGTCTTAAAGTTAAAATTATACATATAGATTTTTGTTTGAGTTGTGTCGTGAACTGGTGGAATTTTTACATCAAAAAAAGAACTGGTGGGTTTTCTTTGTTTCGTTGAGTCTAAGTTGATTATGTTTGAAGAAGACAAAAAACTTACAAAACTTGGATAAAAACAAAAAATCACGTGGAAAACTAGAAAAATATAATTTTTGTTTTAACCCTTTAATTCATAAGAAGAAAGAGATCTTAACTCAGATAAATAAAATTTGATAAAAATTTGTTTTCGAACAAAAATTACGATGTTATGATATGATGTTAATTCGAATCTTATAATTAAGGAGGCCATTTTTTAACTGGTGTGACTCATTCTAACACAACTTGAATATAAATAATTACTAGAAATGATAAAAAGGATTATAATTGTTATAAATGAATTTTATAGTTTAATTTTAATACACTAGTTCCGATCAATTAGGAATCACTATAATAATTTGATGTGATGTTTGCATTCATAATATCGTAACACCCATGATTGAGGCAGGGAGAATGAACCATAATTGTTTATTGACAAACCGTTCGTTTATTGAATTGTGATCCTTAACAAAGTATTTCTCAATGATCTACAAACAAAAAATGAACTAGGCCAACTTCAAACTTGGTATCAGTTGTTTCTTCCACTGCCAGCTCATTATTCAATGCATCAGATATCATTTCAAATAGTGTTATAAAATCCAGTCAAGTCATTGATTTGTTAAAGATAGTGAATCAATAATCCAACCGATGGATTAATAAGTAGTCCAATTTGATCCGATTTATATTAAAAAAATTAAAATTATATTATATATAAGTATATAACTAACATTATTTTATTAAAAAAATATACTAAAAAATTCAAAATAACAATTGAAGTATTAAAATTGATAACACAAGTAAAATGTATTAATGATAAAAGGAGTAAATAACAACTACTTAAATTAAAACAAAAGTCCAGCTTTTAATAAACAAAATGACACATAAGCTTTTCCAATACACAAAAGGAGTGCAAATGGAAACTGCAGTAAGCAATAAAAGGAGTACAGGAAGCAGTATGTGGATATGACCAGATTAGGCCCAAATAGCAAAAAACCCTAATCCCTAATATATAAAAGCCTTTCTTCATATGTTGCGCCTCTTCTTAACTTCTTGTGCCGCGCCTCTTCCTCTTCCTCTTTGATCATCATCGCTTCACTATGCGGTTGAAGTTCAACCCCTTCCAGGTCATAGACATTTTAATTTGCGTTATCGAAGATGAGGCCGGCGCGGCGAGTTCTCTCGCAATGCAACAGTGGCGACGACGACGTATACAACCCAATCCGGATTTTAAAAACCGACCGGCCAGGTTTCCTTAAAACCGACCAAGTTTGACCAGATCATCCTGAGTCACATGCTTAAATGGCCCAATATTGAACTTGACCCGATTATGTCACCGAATTCCAGTTAGACCGGTCCGACCAGCCAAACCAAACCGGATTTTATAACTATGATTTCAAACATTATAAACTTGGAGAAAGAATATAAAGAAGGGTTGTTTGTGACATCCTGCAATAGGGGCATTATTAATCAACTATCAAGCTACAATAATTTATATATTACTAACCAATATTTCCTAATAATTTATTTGACTAAATTAAACAAAAAAATGATACAATTAATTATTTATCCAGTTGAACCGACCATATCATTTGGGTTCAGCAAAAATCATTTCATAAGGAATATGATAGAACTCTCCCCACCAGAGATGACGACCAGTGCAATGTTAAAATCGTATTCAAATAGAATTGTATTAATTTTGACCCAAAAATAAATAAATTGTGTAAATAAAATATTTTTCCATCTCAAAGAAATCCTGATAAAAGCTAGCATGTACATATCTCACACGGACAGTAAGCAATTCCAAAATGCAACATTTAGGATGATCCAACCGTGAAAAGCAAAGGAAAGAAAGAATAAGTAAGCCATGCATAAAAACCAATCCAATCAACACTTAAAAGTACAAGGGTTATACCCTCAACTCTAAAATTCCAATTCATGTAACCACCAATACAGAACTAAATCATTTCACGATTACAAAGTCAATATATCAGAAGCCGAACTCCATTAACAAAAAGTGATAGTTGCTAAACAAGTACATATTTCCCAGAGGACGAATGCATAATATTGCAAACACCCTAGATAGGCTTGATCTTGAAGTGAAGGGAAATGAGAGAGAAGACAAAGCACTTCAAATCCTGCAAACATTAATTATAAAAAGAATAAACCAAAGTTCACAAAAAGAAAATCTGGCATTCATCAAACTAGTGGGCAGCTGCTAATATTCACGAGTTTCCTCCCCAAGACTTCAAGGATCACAAGATAAACAAAATAATAACATAGCAATTTTCAAAACATTAGAACATTGTGAAGTACAGTCAGGAAAACACTAGAACAAAGAAACTTTCAAATATCAATTAAATTGACATTAGAATTTTGAAAATGAAATTCTTACATTAACTATATTGGTGACTTTATGTCAAGGTATGGTGATCTATATTAGAATCACTTTATTTTCAGTTTTCATTATTTTAAGTTAATACTATGCTAATTTTCGTAGACCTTGCTCAAGGCAGATATCACTATTCAGTTTTTATTCTGATACCATTACTGTATTTAGAAAGCTTTTAGGTTGATGGAGTTTCTAACATATATGCCAAGAAATTCTTCCATAGACTTATTGTGGTCCCAAGTAACCTCTTCGTAAAGGTACTCTAGTTTCCCTACATGACTCTAACATCGACCAAAACTTCAATAAGGCTCTCTTTGATCCGGTAACAACTTCTTTGGATCCATAGGGCTGTCAACTGGTTTATAATTCAATGTACCATTTTCTTCCAATACACATGAAGCTTCAAGAGATAGCAATACAGCCCTAGGCTGAGCTACCTTAATACCAAGGAAGTATCAGAGCTTACCATAGTCCTTAGTTTGAAAGTGATTTCTTTTATAAATAAAAAAAGTGATATTATGTCATGATCATTATGAATAAGGAATAAATTGTCCACATACATTTCCAAATTAATACATTAACCAGGTTACATTTTTTGATAAAATAAAAAAAAAACTAATGATCAACATTCCATATTTCCATGTCATGCACTCATGCCAAACTCCGAAACAAAAGCACTCAACTACCAAGCCAACCATGTCTTTCTAGAATTATTTCAGAACCTTCAAAACATGCTTCACTTTGTGGAATAGGCTTTGTAGCTTGTTCATCAATAGTATTCAGTGTCTATATGGTTCAGTTCAAAAGCCAGCTTCTCTTAAGCAACAAGATCATGAAATTACAGTTTTAACTCAGGCACAAATGACAGTATAAGAATTGAAAATGTTTTTGCAGGCTGATAACTATCAAGGTTTGTTAACAAAGCAGGGTAATCTGTACAGGGTACTAGTTTTGCTTGCAAGCACCCAGACTTTTAAGCATGTCCATGACAAAAACTTGACACTCCAAGAAGTCCCTTAGTGGAAAATTTGATCACCTGCCTTCGTATAAAAGTTACTCCACCTAAAACTTTTGCCTTCATATAAATGTTAATTGTTAGTTTGGTTCCTGCAGTATCAAGGTTTGTGACTAAACCATGACCGCAATTTAAAACCTTGGCAGGTACATCAGTCACAATTCCCCACAACATCAGGATCGCGACAAAACCACCACTGCGACTACAATTTAAAACCTTACATAAATCAATCAATCAAAAAACTCAAAACCATGATTCTCACCTGAACAAGATAGTAAAAGATGCGAAGACCCTCTGGATCAGCACTGCTCTGAACATCAACAAGAGACCCAATCTTTGAAGTCGTAAACGAAATGTGCTCGTTCCCCATAACAATCTCCAGCTCCTGCCGCCCCACCCGATCCGGTTCCGGCCAGTTGTTATCATCTTCCTTCATAATCTGAACGTCAAACAAACGAATAATTACTCAAGCCAACTAAACACAACGAACCAAACTAACAATTAACATTTGCTTCTCACTGACATTCTAACAAAACTAACAGCTAAAATTTGCCAATAAAACAACAACAACAACAAACCAAAGGAAAACATACGCAAAATGATGACAGACAAGAGAGAGTTGTTAATCAATTAGGGATACCTCGCTCTCGGCGATGATGCGACGGCACTCGCGGAGAACGGCGGGGGTGAGGTAAACCTCCTTGCGGATGATGGTGTCGTTTTTGTAGTTGGAGTTGTTGGCGTAGCGGAGCTTCCCATCGGGGCGGAACTCGAACTCCAAGAACTCGTGACCGAACTTGCCCTTGTGCCCGACGTAGTATCGCAGGTAGAATTCGCCGCTCTCCTCTTCACTCCCCATTGAAACGAAACGAAACGAAGCCCTCTTCTGTGCCCTTCGAGAACAGGGAAATTATGAGAAAATTAAGATGGTTCGTGACTGCAATAATGAAGAAGAGAAGAACGAAGAAAGAAATTGAAAACGAAAACGGAACATACCTTTGGGTTGGCTTGGCTAGGTCACGCGGTCTTAAATGTCTAGAGACCGATAAATTTATCACCTAAAAATGGAAATTTAAATTTTTATCTATAAAAGTAAAAAAAGTGCAAAAATTTATTTATCTGTTCATTTTTGTCCGTTACCGTCAATTGAAAGAGTTTACATAACACATACAAGGACGAATTTGTCCGCACTTTACACATTCATGGATAAATTTGTCAATTCTCTATCTAAACTATAATTTAATCTTCATATTTTCCCTTTTTTAATCATTGCAAGCATAAAATTATAACAAAAATACTTAAAAATTAGGAAAACAAACATAAATTAAAACAAACATAATAATAATTATAATATTAATTAATAAGCATAAGTTATTTGTTGCTTTGAAAATTCTATTGTAACAACATTAGATAATGACAAGATCAAGTTAAGTGTCATTTTTTATAAAGATTAATTTAATGATTGTGCATTTTAATCTGTTTTGAATGTTGGACACCTAGACATATGAAGACTGAGTCTCCCTTGAAGTGACAAAAATACCACAAGAAGAGGGGTTGAATTAAGATTTTAAAAACTTTTTATGTTTCTTTTGAAAACATAAGGTTTCTGATGATTTGTTTAGAAGGAAACCAGTTCAGAATGAAGAACAATTTTGAGCTCATAATACAAATTTAAGTTGCTCAGAATGAAAATGCAAACAATTTTGGAAATATCTTCTTTTGTAGTTCAAAGCTTATGTTTCAAAGATAGTTATTTACTTAAAACCTTTTTGATGAAAACAAGTTTAGTTTAGGGATTGGTTAGAAAAAGGTTCGTTGATTTAGTGATTGAACAAAAACAAAAATCAGATATATGCAACAAAAAAAAAGGTAAAGAGAGAGGGAAGATAAGTGCACAAAGATTTTTATATTAGTTCACCCCAACATTGGGCTACGTGTAGTCCTTACCTTTCAAGATAAGATTTCACTAATACAACTAGTCACAATTGGACCAACAACAACTAGATTTTTCAATAGCTTGCCAGTTCCCCAACTGGACTTCAATCCTAGCCTCAACTAGACCAACAAGGATTTCAGCTTTGTCAGCCACTACTGGACTTACTATAGAAAAGTGGATCTATGGTTTATTGCACAGACTACAACTCTTCACCTTGAAAGAGGGATTCCACTTAGGAATTAGATCTCTCACTTCTATTTAAAGATTATGACAGATTTGTAAGCACAATATAAAAATAGGTTACTCTTACAGAGAGGGTTGAAGCAGAGATGCAGATTTCTCACTCAAAGATCTTGCTCTTGATGTTGTTGTTTTGGGATGCTTCAACTTTTTCATTATACTCATCAAGAATGCCTCATAAAGCTCCCAAGAAGATTGTTGAGGTGAGCTCCACTCAACTAACAAGCTTTTGGAGCAAGCAGGTACACTTTACAACTGCCATGAAGTGATAACATATAGAACCATTAGGAGGTAGTCACTTTGAGGTTCCCATTCTGAGGAACCTTTCTGATTGACATTCTAAAGAACCATCAGAATAGTCACTCTGATTTATGTTAAGAATGAATCCATACTTGATAAATTAATTTGGTGATGTTTAGACTAATATCCCATTTTGAAGTAGCATGGCCTCATCACTGTTAACACTTCTTCACAACTTCAAGCATTTTGAAGTTTATTACTTCAAAAAGATTGAGTAGAAGTTAATTTGATGGTGTGTTTGTGTTTTGTCCAAGATCATACTGAGTGGAATTCTTCAATATTTCATTATGATGTTTCCCATCAATGGTTCTCATGGACAACTTCAACTTTCAAAAGACTTACACTTTCCTAATGCATTTAGCTCTCACTCTCTGATGTGCCTTTAGTGTATGTGGTAGCATATGGAAAGTGAAATACTCTATCAACTTTAGTCTTCTGATGTGCCATCTGTATGTGTGACATCATATGGAATAACTGATGTTGTCTGTGTGATTCATTATAAGCCTTTCTAAACCATTCTGATGTTCAGAAAGTCAGAGTCGAAGTCTTCACCATTTTGGTATAGACTTTACCACAACTTCATTCTAATATTGGATGTTTTTCATGTAGCCTTTGATTCTTCTATGTAAGGTGTCGCTATATAGTATCTTGCCAAAAACCAAGTACTTAGAAGGAAGCAAACTTCATCATTCTGATGAGCTTTAAGAGATCTTCTGAGTTCTTAACTTTGACAACTTTTCTGAACCTTTCTTAGCATCACTAAACATGTATGCTTCTTAAAATAATAAACACTTAAGCAAAATGTTAGTCATCACTTAAATCCACTATTCTTTCAATTTGCATTGCTAATGGTTTGTCATAATTAAAATCAGAGATGTGGATTCAACATTCTCTCCCTTTTTTATGATGATAAACCTTCAAGAGCAAATTCAAAAGGTGACAATAACTTTTTGAGCTTTTCAGTTTTTATGACAACAAGAAAAGATTAGAAATAAGTAGTCAACACAATGGTTTATACTGGTTCACTTCTCACCCTTAAGAAGTTACATCCAATTCTTCCAACCATAAAGGTTAGAGTTCCACTAATAACAAATTGTTCTTACAAGCTTTTTACACAATCACTCTTAATCAAACCTAGATTAAGAACGTGACTTCTAACACCTTAGAATCTTTGTGATCCAAGACATAGAGATCACCCATCTCTACTCTTATCCCCTAGGAACACCTATCTTAGTAAAGCTCTAAGAAATCCTATGTTATTAATACAGAAAGTAACTCAAAAGAATACACATCAGAGTATAAAGAAAGAAACAACCTGTGGTCCAGTAAATGATGAATGCAAATGATTTATCAGACTTGGATTGAAAGGTGGAAGAAGTTACTTCATAACCTTCTTTACAAAATTTCTTTTGAAAGTTTGCCCAAGAAGAAACTCTCCTTTGAAATCTTTGAATCTTGAGGATTTTGGGACTTTATAGTGTTTAGAACTTGAAACCTTTTCTTGCTCAGAAAGCTAATGAATGTACTTTTTAAATTTCATTGTTATTTTCCAAAAACACTTAACAACTATTTACAGAAATCAGTTTGTAACTGTCAGTAATCAATTAAAACGTTAATGTAATAGATTAAATACTCTTATGTAATCGAATGCTAACACATTTAATTGATTAAAGTGTTCTTGAAGATTTCTGGAAATATATATGAACAAAGTAATCGATTAAATCATCATGTAATCAATTATCACAAGAAGTCAAGATTTCAAATACGCGCCAAGTAATCGATTACCATCATATCACAATCGATTATCACAGGAAGAGTTATATGTGATTGTGTAGTGTAATCGATTACAATATTACTGTAATTGATTAAAGTGTTCTTCAAAGCTTAAGTAATAAATTACCATATTCTGGTAATCGATTAAAGTAGATCGAAATAGTTTCCCAAAACTTAAACTTTGAACACTTGGCTTTTTATGCAATCATGAAAAGAAAAGCTTTTTCATAAAACTTATGCTTTTATGAAAACCATGAATGCAAGACTATGAATGATGTTTATGCAATGCAATGGTTCATAAGATGGAACACTTAGACATCTAAAGATTACATATGTCTTCAATT
This sequence comes from Glycine tomentella, assembly GCA_007407185.1. Lineage (NCBI taxonomy): Eukaryota > Viridiplantae > Streptophyta > Magnoliopsida > Fabales > Fabaceae > Glycine > Glycine tomentella. The sequence continues at coordinate 56,688 of PYAF01000996.1, forward strand.
GAATAGGCATGTAAAAGTTAAAACACATCCATGACTAAGAGTCTCAACATCTTGATCCTTTCAAGCTCCCCCTGTATCAAATAGATGACATTACACTCAATTCTTTGTTGGTTAGAACCCTTTGTAGTTAGCCTTTTTCGAGACCTTTAGAATCTACTTTGGCTACTTTTAGGATCAATGACTATCCCCACAAAACAACATGGGACTTTTTAGCATGCTTTGTCTTCACTTACACACTTTCTGGGAAACTTCCAAGAAGGTCATCCATCCTATAATCCAAGCCAAACACGCTTAACTGTAACATCCTTCCAATTACTATATTATGCTTAGGTCATAATAAGTAACTAGAAGATGTTAACTTTTCTAATGTAAAATTTTTAACCAAAATCGATTGAGTTACGCATATGTATAGAGCCTATAAAGACTTTTTGGTCTCTTTAGTAAATTACAACTTAGTAATAACTTGTTAATAATATTCCCTACAATAATAGTAATGTTCATATATTACAAAGCATATAACAAAATACTACAAGTCCACAACATTAAAAGAAATCTTCTAACTTGTCCTCGCTTTATAGCTCCTCCTTTTAATTTACCTGTCTGGAATGACACGGGAACATACTAAAACAGTGAGAATTCCAAAGAATACCCAGTAGGTGAAAATTTGCTTATCATATAATGTCATCATCATCATTCCAGCTACTTCGGTTTATTAAGAAAACATGTGAACAATTATAGTTGATTTTTAATTTCATAAACGTATAACTCGAAGTAGATTCATTTTATTCACAAACACTTAAAAATAAATCTCATACTTCATAATTAATGTAAGTATCAATTTCAATCATGTCAATGCATAGCTTACCCTTGTTATTTTCCTCTTTAATACCCTAAACTAGACAATGAGCTCATTACTAGACTTAGGTTGCTCCCGCAGGGTCGTGCTCAGCTCAACTGTATCACCCTTTGGGGTCCCATAGGGTCGTGTTCAGCTTAACTGTATCACCCTTGGGTCAATATGTCTTTCCCGCAGGGTCGTGTTCGGCTTAACCGTATCACCTGTTGGGTACCATCAGGGTCGTGCTCAGCTTAACTGTATCACCCTTCAGGTATTATCTTTCTTTAGTCTTTCCCTCAGGGTCGTGCTCGGCTTAACCGTATCACCCTTCAGGTCTTATTTTTTTATCTTTCTTAATGCACATGACATGCTCAATGACATGCAAAGCTACATAACAAATGTCATATAATTATGCCACAAAACATCAAGATTTCATCATCATAAAGAAAATCATAACAAAGAACATCATAACAACAAGATTTCTTACTATATATGATTCGGTTCTTCCTATAATCTATACTCATCTAATAGTCACTAAATCCCTATCTTTTAGTATGTTAAACTAGACTTACTAAGATTTCCAAAAAGGTATCACATGCCTCAATTGGAGTTATAAAACTCTAGATATAATATTTTACAAATAGAACTTCAAATCTGCCAACAGTCTCAAAATTCCATACTAACATCTCCTAGAGTTTTCACGATTTCAAGCAGTAAATAATCTAGTTTTAGCTGAAATTTTTTATATGTTATAGTTGACATCTAGATCTTTAATTTCATATATCATACACCTAATTTGAATAAGAAATGAGGGAGAAATAAATTTTTCAAAATAGATGGCAGAAGCTGTTTGGGTGTGGACTATAGTTTCGGACAGCTTGAGTTAAAATAAATTCTGGGCATGATTCACTATTTAGTTTTGTCCCATATTTTAGGACAACATAGAGGATGTCTCAAGCTTTAAAATGAGTGGTCAAACATCTCGTTTGGTTAAGTATAGAGGGAGATATGGAAATTTCAAGACAGTCCAAAATTCAGCTTACAACCATACGAATTATCTCAAGAATCAAATGATAAATGAAACTAACTTTCACCTAAGGTTGCTAGGTTTCTCACGAAATTTTGTCAAGATGGTGGAGTTTCTTTCTTACTTGTTTTAGGCTTAGAAAAGAGAAAGATGAAAATGAAATGGAAAGGATTCAAGGGAAGGTTTCAAGTGAGAGAAAGAGGTGTAGGAAGTATCTTGAAAATGAATTCCATTCAAAGCCTTCATCCTTTATATAGTAGTTGGAAGCTAAAAAATCTCCTAAGTCATTATGGCTAACTTTCCACATGTTCCAATCACAATAGTCCTTGTTTTTCCTCCATACAAGTGTCCCATTCTTGAAAATTCTCCCTTCTTCTTGTATGTGCACGTGGAAGCACTAGGATTAGGGAAAAATGGTGTTTTTCTTCATTCCTCATTCTTGAATTTATCTCAAAACCCGTTTTAGCAAAATAGTGGTTCTGGATTCATTAACCGTTGGATCTCCTTAAAATTTTAAAAGTATACTCCTATCTCACATATATAACTTTTGACTGTTGGGATCTTTGAAATAATGTCTAGAACTATCCATGTGTTCTACCAAAGGAGATAAGAGAAGATTTTTCTTCTCATCTTGTATACATATTCCAAGTGTCCACCACTTGTCTTCTTCATGAAGCTTGTCTTTACAAGTGTCTTATTCATAAATCTTCTCCCCTTTTCTACATCATTCCACATGTGAACTTCAAGCTTAAGGGGTAGGATGACAAGTTTTTCTTCCTTTTATGCCTTTACATTTCATTTCTGATGCTAAAGTAAAATCTAATTCCCACTTTTGGTTTTCCACATGGTAATTCCTTGTATGAAGTCAAATTTAATTTGAATTCTTTCACCTAAAATAATGTGAAATAATAGAATCCTAGAGATCTCCACAAATTATCTTCAATAACTTATAACCAATTTCTACTATACAAACTTCAAGCACAATATTGTCCTTATCTAATTGGTCTATTCTTCTTCTGACCATCAAAATTACTAAACCATTTTATTGAGTAAATTTGGACATCCTACAATTGAGAGAAAATTCCACAGAATCTCAAAGGGTATCTGATCATTTCTGGCCAGAAGGGTATTATGATAAATTTATCATTCATCCTAGGGGTATATGTGTCATTTTATCATAAAATATCTAGTAAAAAATATCTAAGGGTATTCTTGTCATTTCCAAAATATCCAAGGGCATTTATGTAATTTTTCTCCTTAAAATATCTAACTAAAATATCTAGGGGCATTGTGGTAATTTTCAAAAATATCCAGGGGTATTTATGTAATTTTAACTTTAAGGGCATTTTTTTAATTTATGGTTTAAGGGAAGGGCAATATGGTCATTTCTCTTCAACTAAATTTTCTATCCAAGTATCATCATACTTCCACAATAGGAATTCGAGATAAAATTTTGAGGATGTTACATTAACTGTGGAGTTCTTAAGTGATGGGCTACCAAAAAGTATATGCATCTTGTTTGTATAGATAGTACCAATTAATTCTTTTAAGCTATCCTCAACTGTACAGTCTCATACCTACACAACCTTTAGACCCCTCTCATTCCAGTGTGATTTGTTTAAGGTTACATGCCTACTAGCTTTCGCCTAGTTTGTCCTCGAGTCACACTGTATTGGAAGATAGATCTATTCTGATACCACTAAATGTAACATGCTAGGGGTGTTACCGTAATTACGCTTATGATTCTAAAATATGAAAATTAAAAGTATATATACAACACTTTGATGCGGAGCTAACATATAACAAAATACACAAAATATAAAATAATTAAGCTACATTTTCCATAACGAGGCTCTATGCTCCAACAACACATGTCATCACCTGTATATGAAAAGAGGCAAGTTAAAGGGGTGAGACAAAATGTCTCAATGAGTGCTTTAGGGACTCTAAGATTAGGTTAGACTCCTCTACCAGAACAACCCAATCATTTTCCTTTCATGACTTTACTCTCATTGGATCTCTATCAAACCTTATCATTTCTAAAGTTGGGACTACATCCATCAATCATAAAAACTTTTCTTTAAGTTATCCTTTGTAATCGCTTACTACACTAGTTTATCTTCACTAATATCTTGAAATTCATTCTTTAATTGAACAACTCTTTCTCTCTTGCAGTAACTCCACTTTCCTTACTTGAGTTTTATCCCTAAATACTCACTTTACATTAATTATGCTCAAAGGCAATATTCGTTCTAGCCTATACTAATATAGTGTCATTCTTGATACATCTCTCATCATGCCCTTAAAAAGCTACATCTTATCCCATTACAAGTCACCACAATGGTTTAATATATAGATACATATACATTATTACAACTATGGAGAAAATCACCCACACATAACATAAGTACAACACAAGCAACATATGGCACCCACTTTATAAACCACACAAGTTAGACAATTAAAAAAAATGCACATATGCAATGCGATCTTGCTTTTTGTTTTCTTATATGCATGTGGTACCAAAAAAACATTTGCGAAAGAAGCATCAAAGAACATGTAGTAACAAACTCACATGATTCCATTACCTCACCCTCACCGAGACGAGATCGTTGACAGTGCGCCAGGATTACACAGTCTTGCAAGGATATTTCTACCCATGGGATCAACATGAGCCATACAGAGATTCCAAATCGGATATCCCCCAAGGACATAGTTATACTTTAACTCATTCATGTCTTTCCTGGTAAGCTCAACCACATCTTCTATCTTAAAAACATATGCACATTAATGATGCATGTCCTAGACATTTATATGCTAGTGGTTCCATTCAACCTCATATCAAACATTGTGAGCCCATTTTTTCCCCACATAGGCTAGGTAACTCACGGTCAAAATACCATTTAGCCCATTTCTCCCTTTATATATAGAGGACACCACCGAGCCTTAGGAGCACCACAAAATAGAGTGGGCTTAGGGTTAAGCAGAGAGCCCCTCATAGTTAATATTTTTATCTTCCCCTTAGAGTATCCAAACTCAGGAGTAAGAGTTGTGGGGGTCATGATGGCCATCAAGTTCATGCGGGTTAGTTAGAGTTTGTCTCCATACTTTTCAGGTGAGTGCTTTCTCATATCCTTCCTAAGCTAACCAAGCCTTAGGAGCACCACAAAATAGAGTGGACTTAAGGTTAAGCACAGAGCCCCTCAGTTAATATTTTTATCTTCCCCTTAGAGTATCCAAACTCAGGAGTAAGAGTTGTGGGGGTCATGATGGCCATCAAGTTCATGCGGGTTAGTTAGAGTTTGTCTCCATACTTTTCAGGTGAGTGCTTTCTCATATCCTTCCTAAGCTATTTCCTTCTTTAGTTGTTGGTGTAAGTATTTTAATGTAACACTCCAAATGAATCACATCGAAATGAGAAAGATCTAGAGGTTGTGCAAGTGTAGAACTGTATAGTTGAGGATAACTTAAAGGAATTAATTGGTACTATCTATACCAACAAGATGCCTCAACTTTTCGATAGCCTATCACTTAAGAACACCATAGTTAAGCGTTTTTGGCTTGGAGCAATTATAGGATGGGTGACCTTTTGGGAAGTTTCTTAGAAAGCATGTGACTGAGAACAAAGCATGCTAAAAAGTCTTGTATTGGTTTGTGGGAATAATTATTGATCTTGAAAATAGTCAAAACAGATTGTCAAGGTCTTAAAAAAGTCTACCTATGAAGGGTTTTAACGGATGAAGGGTTCCACAAGGAATTAAGTTAAGAAATTAAAATAAAAAATATTTATTGTAGAAATTATAAAAGAACACTAAAAAGATAATAGACATAACAATTTTACCTGTCCTGATAAATATGTTCTTACTTTCAATTCCTTAAGTAGTATTCTAAAAGTACTAATTAACATTTGTCTTAGTTAAACAGGTCTTATATTTAACGATGGAGATAATATATAAATTATAGATTAAAATAAAATTTGAGATGTGATACATGTAAATAATTAGTACTATAACATAAATTTTTGTTGATCAAAGTTTCATCAACAATAGTTTTTTCCCACTCAAACCACACTACAAAAAAAAGGGTATTTCCGACGGCCAAAATCCGTCGGAAATGTCGACATTTCTGAAGGCCAAAAATCCGTCGGAAAAACGGTCGTTGGAAATTTGACCGACGGATTTTGTGTCCGTTGGTAATTTTCGACGGGATAGGCTGTCAGATTTTCGTCGAAAATTTCCGACGGCCATTTCCGTCGGAAATTTTCGACGGCATTTTCGTCGGAAATTACCTACCGCTCATTTCGTCGGTAATTTCCGTAGGTAATTTATTATTACATACAATACTTTACTTTGTTTTACGAACATTTTGTTTAATTGTTGATATTAAATAAGATCATTATGAAAATAAAGCATATTATAAAATGAAAGACTGAATTCATACATTAAAAGCAAAATGTTTAAACAAAGTAAAATAAGTTCCAAATATAAATAAAATAAAACCACAATGTTCAACATCTGATAAACTGTTTCGAAGTCAATAATCAACATAGTCATTGTCATCGTGTCCTTGCTGGTCATTTGCTGGTTCATCATTGTTTTGTTGTTGCGCATCATGTGGTTGATCATGTCGTTGGTGTTGTTCATCGGCGAGTTGTTGTTGCTGCTGCATAATGCTGCGAGCTTCTGGAGATAGAAACTGAAGTACAACTGATTGAAAAACTCGCATTTGTTCCGTTGATTGACGTAACGCCTCTTTTGATTGACGCAACTCCTCCTTTGATTGACGAAGCTCCTCCTTTATTTGATTAATTTTTGCTGATTCATAGGCATGGCTAGATGACCCATGCAAGTTTTGCATGAATGTCTCATCTCCACGTTTATAAGAATGAGCAAGATCGCCAGTTCCGTAAAGACGTCCCTTACGCATAGGTCCAGTTGCTGCAATCCAACACCGACTCCTTAGTCTTTGTTCTTTAGCAGGAGACAACGGAGTCATTTCAGAATCACCAACACTAGATTGAACATCAGACCTAGCTTGAGACAATCTAGCCTCAAAATTTTCCTGTCATTGAAAAACAGTTATTATTTCATTAAATGAATAAAACATGATGTCTTAATACAAAAACCATGACAAATTAGCATCTCACATGTGTTTGCCTAGATCTATCATCATCGACAAATTCACCAGTATCCTTCCGTAAATGTGTTTGTTGAAAAATCTCATCAATGTATGCTGATCAACTAAGTTCCTGAGACTAATTACAAACACAACAACAAAATTATAACATAACCACATTTTATGAAGGACAAAAATTTAACATGCATATTTGTAAAATCATCTTACCAAGCGAATGGCATGATCCTGCAAGCTAATAGAACCACCTGTGTGTATACAACCACCCTTTTCAGATGCTCGATTTTTTTTTTGCCTTTTCACACTTGGAACGATACTCGGGTGCATTCCAATGTGATAATAGATCATTCTAGACACGATCTCCAATCCAGTATGGCCTTTTATTTTCATTTCGGGCATCACAGAACATTTCAGAAAGCCTATGAGAGGCTTTTGAGTGAAATACTTTTTTAATTTCACTCTCTTCCTCGGGTCTCCAAACCAATTTCCTCTAAGGTAACACAAAGTTATAATATTAAATATAAATACATAAAGACCAATCTCACCACAAAAAATATTGGTGAAACACAACCATTTTACTATTACTTCCAACAATAACCACAAATGTATTTAACAACAACAACAATTATAAACCAATTTAAATGTTCAATGACCAACAATAGAACATAATTTAAACCATAAAAAGATAGGAGATTGTATCGCCATTGAAATTAGTAGGAATGCAACATTATATTACCTTAAAACGTTGGAAAAATAGTTCTTGATGGTCTTTTGGAATTGCTCCCCAAGTTGGCCATGGGTGATCAAATTGTTGTCTAATGGACAATGTGATAGCCCTTGCCGCAACCTTAGATGGATGAAAACTTAAGACAGCAAATAATTTGTCAATGCCTATGTCCAAAAATAATAAAAGGTCATGATATATTTATAATTTATGTATACTGTTAATACTTACGCTCCATCTATCAGTGTAATCGTCGGACGATCATTGATAGGGGGTCGTCCACCACCAAATTTGCTAGATCTTCATCAGAAGGTATGTTTGGTGCACCTGGGGTAGGAGATGCTATGTCTGTATGCACTGTGGACGGTCCAGCAGCATTAATTGGAATATATGGTATAGCTTCATTCGAATGTGGAGATGGTGTAGGTAAAAAATTTAATGATCTTATTGGCATAGATACACTAGACGGGGATGATGTAGACGACGGCAAATTATCTCTAGGTGGTAATAGTCTAAACACATATCATTTTTTCTTTCCACCTGTCCGATTGTCAATGTTATCATTGATCGACGGTCGGGGAGGATCAGCACCACCTGATGACATATCTATATATACAAAAAAGTGATAGGGGAATTAAAGTATGTGACCATTAACTACTTTTACCCAACTCGCATATTTTCCTTTTACACAAAAAATCAAATACATTAACAAAGTTCCATTCCATTACAATAAAACAATAAATATTTCATAAGTCCGGAAGATAAATATTTAACATGTCTTTAACTACTTGTTGACATTCCCTCTCTGCTGTTTCAGATCGTACATATATGCTTTCAATGTTAGGTTTTTCGCCAATAGATTCTTCACATGCTAAACCATATTCAACTGTTTCAACATCCATACAATTATCTAATGTCGGAACACAAATTTTTAATATGTCTCTAAATACTTTATCACAATCCCTATCTGTGATCTCGGTTCTCACAAACATAGGTTCAATATCGTGTTTTTCAGCCACCAAATCTTCTAACTCTAAATAGTCTTCAACTGTCTCATCATTGATTCCATCTCCCAAATTCGGAAGATAAATCCTTAACATTTGTCTAATTACTTATTGCATTCCCTCTCTGCAGTCTCTGATCTTACAAACATATTTGTCTAAATCAATAGAGTCTTCAACTATGTTAACATCCGTTGAGTCCTCTAAATCAAAAGAGTCTTCAACTCTCTCTAAATGTATAAGTCTTTAACTCTCTGAACACTCATACTGTCCTGGAAATCTAACGAGTCTTCAACTCTGTTAACATCCATATAGTCATTTACATCTAAAGAGTCTTGAACTATCTCAACATCCATGGAGTCCTCTAAATCTAAAGAGTCTTCAACTATCTGAGCATGCATATCATCTTCTAAATGTAATGTGTATTCAACTATGTCAACATCCATGGATGCCTCTAAATCTAAAGAGTCTTTCACTCTCTCAGCATCCATATAGTTTGGTCAATGTAATCCAAAATCAACTATGTAATCATTAATACAGTCTTAAACTATGTCTAAATTGAAAAACTATTCAAGTCTGTTACGATAATGGAATATAATATTTATTTGGCTTTAGTTTCATAATCATTCATTATAAATTCAGCTGTAATACATAACTGAACTTGGTATATAACATCAAAATTTTGTAAACCAACACATACATACATACATACATACATACATACATACATACACGATTCAACTTGGTATATAATCACCGTATCAATGGATGATAGCATTCAACATTAGCAGTGCAAGCATGTAATGATGACCAAATATAAAACAAACCTATGTATACAAAAAAATGTGGTTCATCTGAAATATCCTTACAACTAATTAGGGACAGTGTTTTACACACCTAACTGAAGTCAAATAAGGATTGATAACATCAATCCATATCTAATCCTATTTAGAATCATAAACCTCAAAATCATCTTCTAATTCACCTTCATTTTCTTCTTCAATATTATTTGTCTGTCCATGCAAAGTATTTGATTGGGAATCATTTATGAAGACATCATCTGGGTCCATTTCTTCAACCCCACCTCTCTGATCTTGCAAGCCAGAAATGCTTTCAACTTCGATGATTTCATTACCATGTGACATTTCCTCTACTTGATAAGGCACATCATTTGGTTCATTGTTATGTTCTATGTAACCCCTGGGCTTTGTTTTAATTGCAACACACCAATCACGTTTGTCCGGTCTTATTGCTGGATAGGACACATAATGCACTTGTCTGACATTCTGTGCACTTATGAATGGATCAAATAGATTATATCTTCTATCCATTCGAATTTCCACCGTTCCATCTTTTCAGTCCACTCTTGTTCCCCTACTAGATGGATCAAACCATTCACAATAAAACAAAACAACTTGCTTAGTATAACTTGTACTGTTATATTGTAGCTCATATATATGTTTAATGATCCCATAAAAATTATCTGCTCCTTCTTTTGTAACCCCCTTGACATAAACCCCACTATTTATGATTTTTTTGCCCTCAGCCCACGCTTGAGTATGAAATTTGTATCCATTGACAAAGTATGTGTGTCATTGTTTAACGTAACTCATAGGACCATATGATTTAAGTGTTGGTTTGTGACATTGATACCAGAATTTACGACCTACATATAGTATAAGAATCAAATTTTGTTTTCAGAATACAATACAATAATTAACTGATTAATAACATACATACTTGTTCATGAAACCATCTTGGAAAATCCCATGTACATTACGAGTATATCTATTTGGTTCAGTAATTTGTTGGGTTTGTACAAATGAACTGTCCATATGCAAATATACATCAGTTACGTTAGGCTTCCATTGGACAACAACCATAAGTAAATATTTCATTGAACAAAAGTCTGTCAACTTACTCAAGGTATGGCCTAACTTCGGCACAGTTAATCAGGACATGAACATGGGCTGAGTTTTTTTCTTCATCAGTCAACCAGTGTATGACCTCCTTCCCAGAAGGCCAACCTTGTTGGTCAAACACTGATAACATTCGGGGACGCGGATCACTTCCCATTGTACTTTGATTCCTAATGTTGCGTGACGACAACATAAAGTTATGGAAATAATGCGAACAAAATTGGGTTGTCTCACGATGTAAGTAAGAAGCGCAAATCGAGCCTTCAACCCTCGCCCTATTTCTCACAGCTCGTTTACAATCACCCATCAATCTACAACATTTGCATAAGATGCCAGTCAGCAGTGAACATTACAGAATTGACTTTTTAAATCATAGACAACAATTAATATGTTACCTTTCAAATGGATACATCCATCTATATTGGACTGGTCCCCTAAGTCTAGCTTCATATGCCAGATGAACAGACAAATGCTCCATCGAATCGAAAAAAACCAGGGGGAAATATTCTCTCCAACTTGCACAATATCAAAGGCATATTTTGTTCCATTCTACGCAGATCATCCTCCAACAAAGTTGAAGAACACAAATCTTTGAAGAAATGACTTACTTCACTAATTGGATTCAACACATGTGGTGGCAAAGAGCTAAAAGCAACAGGAAGTAAACACTGCATGAATGCATGACAGTCATTGCTTTTCATCCCATGCATGGTACCCTTGGCAACATTGGCACATCTAGCCAAGTTAGAACAATAACCATCTGGCATTCTTAGTTCTTTTATCCATTGACATACTAACTTTGTTTGGTCTGTTGTTAGAGTGTAATTTGCTTTTGGCTTTAACAATTTGCCGTTAGCCCCCAGCTTCATCTCCAAGTCTCTCCGTCTACAGTACAAAGCTAGATCCAACCTAGCTTTCTCATTGTCTTTTGTCTTGCCACTGACATTCATGATAGTGTTGAATATGTTGTCAATTTTTTTTTCAATGTGCATAACATCAAGATTGTGTCGCAACAAATTATCTTTCCAATATGGAAGATCCAAAAGATGCTTCTTTTAGTCCAATGATGCCACTCCCCATATCCAGGTACTGTTGGTGGAGGTACACCTATGTCAGTGACTTTTGGTACATCCCTGACCTTCCGCCAAACTTGTCTAGGTGTCAACAGACGTGGTGGGTCATCTGTTTCCGTTTCCCCTTTCTTGAAGGCATTTTTGTTTCTTCTTAATGCATGATCAGGTGGTAAGAACCTACGATGACAGTCAAACCAAGAAGTTTCCCCCCATTTGCCAGCTGGAAGGCCTTTGTGTCCTCCATGCAATACGGACATGCCAATCTATCGTGTGTCCCCCACCCAGATAGCATGCCATATGCAGGAAAATCATTAATCGTCCACATCAAAGCTGCCTTCATCATTAAATTTTTACTTCTTGCAACATCATAAGTCACAACACCATCCCACAATGTTTTCAAATCATCAATCAAAGGTTGTAAATAAACATCAATCCTAACTGTTGGATTACATGGCCTCGGTACCAAACAAGTCAAAAACATATAAGGTTTAGTCATACATACTTCCGGTGGAAGATTATACGGGGTAATAATGATCGGCCAACACGAATAAGGTGTAGCTGATGCTTGAATATATGGGTTAAAGCCATCTGTGCATAAACCAAGTCGAACATTACGCAGATCACTAGCAAAGTCTCCATGTACCGATCAAAGTGCTTCCAAGCTTCACCATCAGAGGGATGCCATAATGTCCCGGAACTATTTCTATTGTCATGGTGCCATGTCATCTGGCTAGCCGTTTCCTTCGATGCAAACATTCTCTGCAACCTTGGTATTATAGGCAAGTAGAACATCGCCTGCATTGGAATTGATTTCTTATTATTTGATCCCAGACTATTAACACGATATCTGGGCTTGTTACAAAATTTGCATTCAGTTAATGCCGCATCATTTTTATAATATAACATGCAACCATCGACACAACAATCGATCCTCTTAGCCTCCAATCCCAACTTAGATACTAACCTCTTTGCATCATAAAAGCTTTTTGGCAAACGTTCTTTTATAGGTGTCACATCCAAAAGCATTTTTGAAATAAACTCTAAGCATTGGTCTGGAACATTCCAATTGGACTTGCAGGCTAAAAGTCTTGCCGATATTGATAATTTTGAGTCTGATGCCCCTTCGTACAACAGGTGATTCGCATCCAACAATAATTTGTAAAATCTTTGTGTATCTTCATTGGGAGGCTCTTCCATGTTATTTGAGTTTGGAACCTCAAATGCATCTGCCTGTCTGAGACCATCGCACAGCATGTCTTGCATAAACAAAAATTCTTCAACTTCACCCATATTTGCTGTGGTATTTGATGCATCCATGTTACTATGCTCGTCATTTAAACGAGCATGTGACATGTCTTCACCATGATCAGTCCAAACCCAATAATTCGGCTTGAACCTATATTGTATAAATGAACTTTCACAACTCTATCCTCCAAAATCCTAGTACTATCACATTTAACACAAGGACATCTGATCCCCCCATCATTGTGGTAACATTGCTGTTGGGTAGCTTTGTTCACAAAGTCATCAACCCCCATGACAAAAGACTCTTTCAGACCATTTCTATGACTATAACATCTATCGTACATCCAAAGTCCATTGGGAGGAATATAGTTCATGTTCTGTATATTATGACAAAAAATAGGAACATTCATAAATCACATAAATGATACACTTTGTCTTCCTAATGCTAATCATGTTTTACGTAAAGTAAAACATCACATACCTGATGTTTGCAATCATAAATGAACAAGGTATGATAAGCAAATCATATAAAGACAACCCTAAATATAAAAAACACATGCATCATATGTAAACAAATAATTTTTTATATAATGTTCTCCTGTCAAATATGAATGTTCACACTCCATTAAGATGTTATAGTTGTGAATCGAATGACAAAGTTTCAGAAGTTGTTGTCGAAAAAGAACCTGCGCATTATAGTTAGTGATAACAGTTGAGGATCCCACGAACCTATGTAATGTTGTTTCCGCTGCTCCACGAAAGTATGTCATGAAACATACCACAATTAATTACAACATATATAGTCACCCCATTAATTACAACATCATAACACATGACATTAACAAAGGTTACAGTATAGTTAAATCGACAGACCACTAATTTGTTCATGAAGTACAAAAATATAATATTGCAGCTAGCACAAAACAGCACTCCAACAATTGTAATATGTAAATATGCTGAGCCACTTATTGTCTTAAAAAGACGATTTAACTTGCCTGTTGTTATTAGGCAGGTAATAATTTGTTCTCGGTTGTTTATCTTCTTGTTGTTGGTAGAACTGGAAAAAATAAATCAAATCATGGTTAGTGAAAAATGTTGGATTACATGATCAAATATATTAACCATCTAACAAGTCCCACCTTCCTCATATGCTTTCAGTGGGAAAGGGTCAAGCAAATGAATAATGCATAATGCTTAATTAAGGGTATGATTATATAGTAAGTTAGGTACCTGTATAGTAAGTTATTATAAAACTATATGCGAAATAACCTCATTCTAAATCACACAATATCTAAAAGGGTTGGATTTCAAGAGACAAAATTTAAAGTATGTAATTTGTCCACATATGAACACTACCTTAATGACTGTAGATAACAAATAAAAATAGTTATTTATTGTCTGTCTAGGCTCATTATATAAGGTTTTACCAGCTAATAATTCCATTTTTTAGTCATTCAAGGAGACAAAGATTCAGTGACAGACCCATAAATCAGCATGACATTATATGAGCAACCTAGTAGTGTAGACACTTATGACAAATCGGTATTTTCCTGACCAAAAGCTAACCTCATTCCCACTCCCCACATCTGTTTCTGTATAACTTTGATCTCAGCCCTCTCTTGACCCCTCAATCTCACAAACCCCCAATAAATGAGCTGTAGCATTCTCAGCAGAACATTGGCTATCCACTATGGGTTTTAATGTTTTTATTCTGGTTTAAATCGAACACAAAAACAACTTAAATGATATGTTAACTATGATAAATAAATCACCAATGTAACAAGTCCCACCGTCCTTGTATGATTTTCAAATGGTCCAACAACAATACTAGTATACTCAGTTTACCACAATTCTATCCTCTCTCTCTCCTTTGTTCTTTAACTCCACAGCCTACATTGCTTGGGTTTCGGTGTTCCTTTTGTCTATCATTTAATTTCATGCAAGAATTGAACATGAATAAGCATTTCTTTTCTTTTTCCCTCTCCGTTCTAACTCAACAACTCACCATTACAGCCAGAACAAGAACCAGCAGCAGTTTCATCACCCTTTAGTTTGGAAACAAAACATAAAATACCTCATTTCTAAGCTCATTATATCAGCTTTTAGGAGGAAACAATCCAATATTTAGTGATTCGAGACAAACATTCAGTGACAGACCCATAAATGAGCAGGGAAAAAAAGCAAGGTAGTAGTATAGACACTTATGAGCACCCCATTTTCCTTACCAAAAGTTCACTTCACTTCCACTCCCAAAACCCTCTCTGTAGAACTTTCAAATCACCCCTCTCTCGACCCCTCAAACTCACAAACCCCCAATAAATGTTTCCACCACTCTCTCAGTAGAAGTTTGGGTTTCCACTATGGGTTTTTATGTTTTTATTGTGGTTTCAATTGAAGAAAACACCAACTGAACTCATATGTTAACTACGAACTAAATGAAACATACCTTTTTGAAATCTATTTCACAGTTAAAAACAGATACCCATATGAAACGCAACATCTGAGCCTCTCCACCAGTGGTCACCAGTTTCAGATGTAGAAGGTTTGTTCAAGTATGTTTCAGATTAGGGCAAAAGTGAGTAAGGCTTTGTGAAAATAGAGGGAAACATGCTTCCAAGCTGAGAAATGAGATCTCTCTTAGCTTACTGTTGTTTTGTACCCTTAAAAATAAATGCCCTCAACATTTTTCGTCACTTAAGCGCGTGACATTTTTCGTCACTTAAGCGCGCGAAATACCACGCTAATCGCGCCATCTAACCGTGTCAGCTAACCTTCTGAGACGACTTGCTCATGCTATTAGCGTCAAACGTGGCGCTATCCGCGCCATGTATTCGAACCTTGGGCTCTGCATTGGTATCCCACGCTAATCGCGTGGAATACCATGCTATCCACACCATTCACCCGCATCTGTTAACCTTATGGAAGGACATGCTCACGCTGTTAGCGTCAAATGAGGCGTTATCCGCGCCATGTATTCGAACCTTGGGCTCTGCATTGGTATCCCACGCTAATCGCGTGGAATACCACGCTATCGGCGCCATTCACTCGTCTGTTAACCTTATGGGAGGGCCGTCTCACGCTGTTAGCGTCAAATGAGGCGCTAACGGCGCCACCTGTTCGAACCTTTGGTTTTATTTTGGATATGACGCTAACAGCATTGAAATCCGCGCTACTCGTGCGACATCATTTCGAGCTGTGACTCTTTATATGAAATTCACGCGACTGGCGTCAAACACTGCGCTACCCGCGCGAGTGGTTCGAAAGCAAACAACAATTTGTAACATATCACGCGACTCGCGTGAAGCAGGGCGCTATTAGCATGACTTGATTGAGACAAATGTTCCACCTTCAGCATCTCACGCTAATAGTGTTACAATGGCGTGATTGGCGTCAAGTGACCGGCATAGCCTGAATGTATTTTGGTACAGCGCGAGTCGCGCGGCTCCAGCGCTATTGGCGTGGACAACAAATTCATCAGCCTTTTGACGCGGTCATATGATGCGGGTAGCATCGTAGTCTACGCTGTTAGCGCCAGGTATTCAATTTGGGGACCCTTGATTTCTGATTGACGCTAATCGTATGGAATATGACGCCAATCACGCGGTATGTTTGAATGGGAAAACTGCAATTGCATTGTTTCATGCGGATCGCGTGATATCATGGTGTCGTTATCGTCAACCCAAATGTTAGTCAATTCTCAACTGACGCTGATAGCGCCATATCTGGCGCGGATCGCACGAGGTTTCGATAGCGGTTTTGTTATTTAAAAATTGAAATAAACCATTTGCTCCCTGTACCCAGCTCTCGACATTTCCACTGAACTCGCCCTGTCAAGTGCTTGTGATCAGCAACATTGTTGGCTTCATAACAAATTGCGACATTGACGGCATTTTGATAATCTATACAATATTCATTGCATCAGAACTGCCAGAAAATCCCTGAAGTGGATTGCTGGTTGACAAGTTAAGTCGCATATTGCTGTCCCAATACCAATGGCTGGAGACAAGGTTAGTTTCACTCAACAAGCTTATATTGCGTAATAGGGCTGAGGTTAGGGGAGGATATCGCAGAACACCAATGGTGAACTCGCGATTCCACACGATTAGAACAATGTCTATTCCCATTTTGGCTTATTTGGTTGCTCAGCATGTTATTTGATTGTTTGGTAATGCTGGTTGTAAAACTTGGTTCAGTTGGTAGATAGTTAAATGTTAATGCCCTAGGTTTGTTTGCATTGAGCTATCATGAGCCCCATAGACAGTCTTTGGGTAGAAGTTCCTAGAACCTAGTAGGTGAAATACATTTAAATTCAAATTAGCAATAAACTTGACATGTGGTATTGTAAGAATAATCATGATGAATTGGAATCCTAAATGATCATGGGTACTGAGAATACTTAGTTGTATCATGACCAAATCTGTTGTTCGGCATACTTGCTACCATTGTTACTATTCGATTGAAACAAGTGGTTATGTTAGTCTCAAGATTTGAACTGAGGATTTGTTTTTCATTTGATTGCAACAAGGCACACTGGTTGAACTTGTGAAATTTTGTATGGTGTTAACATAGAAGAGATGACAGAATTAGGAATATAATAATTAGAGAGATTTTAGAAAAGTTGATAGAGCCTGTATTAGTTGGTTTGGGTATGTTTAGTGAAGACTGGTAGAAGCACCAATAGAGATGTTTAACCACATGGAACATATTTAATTAGTTTGAGGTAGAAGGAGACCAATCCCATATTTACAGTTAAACATATGACAGTAATTTATGGCTTGTATGATCCCTTTAGCCAATCCCACCTAGTGGGAAAAGGCTTTGTTGGTGTTGTGTTTGGTAATTGTAAGCTAACAAGGAGGAAACAGAAGCTAATGTTATAGACATAACTACACATATTCCTGAGACTAATTACACATAAGTGTTTAATAGAAATTTAATCAGTGATATGCTGCTGGTTCCCAGGCTACAAATGGCTATATTCATTTTCCCTGACTGTGTAATGAGCAGAGTAGGTTCCCCATTTTCTTTGTTCTTAAATTGTTCTGCATCTGTTTCTTCATGAAAGCGTTAATTATGCTAATGAACTAGAATACTACACAAATAGATGTGGCCTAGCATTTAGGAAAGTAGCAATGAATATTTAATAATATCACTAACAGCTTGTATTTCTAATAAACAAGATGAAATCTTACCAGTGAGGACAACACATTCAAGCTCAAAAACTGGTTGCAATGTCCTTGTGTCACCAAGGTTCTAAAGAAGAATGTTATCCAGGTCATGGCTGCAATATGAGAGATATTACTAAGAACTATTATAATTCACAAAAAAAGTAGTCATGAGTTTATGTTTATCCTTTATAGATCTCCAATGGTAGATTTTTAGGAGTAGTATAGCGCTTGTTGAGCCTATGATACTGCAATAGGCCCTAAATGTGAACTGATCAGCTAACCACATTCAAGTAACTCATAGTTTGCTAACCACATTCATATACCTATGATACTGCAATAGGGCCTAAATGTGAACTGATCAGCTAACCACATTCAAGTAACTCATAGTTTGCTAACCACATTCATATACCTATGATACTGCAATAGGCCCTAAATGCGAACCATTTTGACCTTGTTACTGGTATGATAATGATTTCAGTATAGAATTTGCCCATATTCAACTTAATTGATCATTTAACACTGATTCATATCAATTCAATGTGATAATTGATGCAAAATATAGTGAACTTCTACACACTGATAGGTCTGGGAACTAGTGTGAAAAAGAGTAAATTGTCTTGGGATGTCTGATAAATTAACATGCATTATATTCATGTGGTGACTGACATAAATCTTACATGTAGGAATCATTGTTGCATGAATGATTATAAACAATGAAAGCATGATCTGCATCCTTTGCTGAGTGTCTATCAAATTAGGCATGTGAATAATCTATGAACAGGGAATAGCTACAATTGGGTCTTAACCATGGTTGTGACATTTGAATTACCTTTGCCTGACATTTGTTTATGGAAAATTTCTGAATTTCAGGGCAAACAAGTGCAAAAGAGGAAAAAGAAAACCACAGATGCCTCGACCAACAAGCGGACCCGTGTAACAGGGTATGATGAAGGCCGCTTTCGTTCCCAGGAGTGTGAGGACCGATTTCAAATGTGGTACCTCCCCAAGAAGATCATCCCCGAGAAGAAGATCTCATGGGAGAGTTTGCCTGAGGGGAACCCTATATTGGAGGTCATCATCAGGCGACAATGGCAGAGGCTGGTCAGCTTCGCGGAGCCTAGTTCCAGTGCCATTTTAAAAGAGTTTCTATCAAACGTCGACCAAACCACAGTCGCCAGACGGAGGGTTAGCTGGGTTATAGGGAAACAGGTCCTATTTGACGACAAGACTATCGAGAGATTTCTCGATACTAGCTACGATCCTTTCGATGGATGCGAGTTTGGTCAGTTGTTTATCAGGATGCAGCCGGACGTATTGACCAAGATGTATAGAGATGAAATGCCTGAGCTAGCCGACAGGATCAGGCATGGCATCACAGGATTATATACCAGCTGGAAGACGAAGGGCGGATTAGATTACGTTCCGGAGAAGATGAGGAAACACGATCTAGTGGGTGATGCAGCGTTTTGGCACCAGTTTGTGAACCAGACCGTCATTCCTTCTACAAATATGATGGATGTGAACGTCGAACGCACCATCCTTTTATATGTACTCCGGGGCGAAGGTAATCTTTACATCGCAAATGTTTTATCTAACCAGATTCTTCACATGATTCAGGACGCTAGCAGTAAGTCATGGCTAGGTCACTCGTCCTTGATTTCTCACCTGTGTCGACAAGCGGGTGTTGAGATCCCTGATGAGGAGCCAATGGATGTCCAGATCACTTCTCTGATGAGCCACAAGACTTATCTTGATGCTATGAAGAGTGCTACAGAGGAGCAGGTCATCAGAGCTTCAAAGCTATCACCGGAGGAGCTTGCTGCGAGGAGTCCTCGAGAGTTACCTTAGCCACAGCTTCCTCAAGTTCAGGTTCCTGAACCACAGTTTGTTCCGCCTTCTTCTGCCCCCCAGCAGACAGCCGGATGTGAGCTTCTTTACGAGGACTCACCCAGCTACCTAGCCCTTCAGGCCTTCATCCGGACTCAACTGGATTACCAGACACGGATGTTAGAGGACTTATGCAACCAGGTTGGCATGAACACCAGTGGGTACCAACCCCAGTGTGCAGATGCAGCAGCATGTTCCCAGCAACCAATGGCGTCAGCAATATCTCCTATCCCTCCAGGACCCTCAGATGGTACAGAGGCAGCCAGACTCATTCCTGAGCCAGCTCAGATTGACGATGCTAAGGATGACATTACATAGGGCGATGAATGAGGAGGGATCGTCACCAGTTTTATTGTTTTGTTTATTGTTTTAAGGTTTTTCATTGTCCGTATATCCTCACAACAGTTACATACTTGACTATTTGATGATTTTATGGTAGTAATTTTATTTTAAAATTGTGTCTGATTGTGTTTCGTTTAGATGAATGTTTCGTGTGGGTTGCCATTTCACAACTCAAACACACGTGACTGAAGAAAATTTAAAAAAAATCAAGTAAACCAAGTTCAAAGTTTCTAATTAAAGTAAAAGAAAAGGAGATATTAAATAATTTAGATATGTTTTGTTATATTTTTCATTATCTTTAACTTAAACAATAAATGAACAATTTTAAAATAATTATTTTGTTTTTTTCACCAGTCAAAATTTATGTCACAAATTATTTAATTGCCTAACTATTAGAAAAATGAGGGTTGCGAGAAAAAAGTATCATGCAGTGAGCATTGAGCAGGACTATTTTTCTTCCTTCAAATCGTATAAAAATTGGTCTCTCAATTACGCAAACATTTAAAATAATTAAACGTTTATTATATCAAAATATAAATTTATTTAAACAGTTTTAAGTAATCAAAAAATCTTTAAAACACAATGCATTTACTAAGCTTAACCTAACATGTACTAAAAAAGAAGTTTATACTTTAATGGCCTTTATGCATACCCATTAAAGAAAATTAAATAAAATAAACTAAACCAAGTTCAAAGTTTGCAAATATAGAAAAAAAAATATTTACATATTACACAATTTAAATATTTATTTATGTTATTAAATCATTGGGTTTAACTTAAACAATGAACTAACATTTTTAGCTTGCCTGATATTTTAATTGGGTTTAACTTAAATTATTTTTTTGCACTCCTACATTGATTTATGGTTGCGTTTATTAAAGTTATGGTTTTAGATTGTTTAAAAATTTCATTTTTTTATTATAATTATATTTTAAAAAAATTAAAATATAATAATAGAGTTATTAAATAGAGTTGTTAAATATTTATCCTCTAACTCAAATTCCTTTATGATCGAATGGCTATATGATCCTTGATTTTAGTTATTACATATTAGTTTTATTGTGAATAAAAAAATGTTAAATAAATTTATTTACAATAATATTATCACTGTTTTTTCAACTTACAAGCATAATAGTATTTCTTTTATTATTTTATAGAAAATAATAAAAATATTAAAACAAATTAATAAAGTAAATATCTAACATGTTTAACGCAAAGTTAATAATTTATAAATGTTACACAAATTACAATACAATTTAAATTGTTTCCACCAACAATTATTAAGACATATGAATTGGTCGAAAACTAATATATTTTCATCGAAATACTCTCCGACGAATATTTCCGTAATTTACGTAAATATTTACGACATAATATTTTTCACGGAAAATATTTCAGAGGAAATTAAAAAAATTTTCCACGGAATTATCCGACGGAATTTTGTCCAGAGGAAATGCTAAAATTTTCGACGGAATTTTGTCCGTGGGTAATTTCTGATGGATAATTTTGTGGGTAATTTCCGACGGAAATATCCGTCGAAAATTACCGACGGACATATCCGTTGGAAATTACCCACGGACAAAATTCCGTCGGAAATGCTAAAATTACTGATGGACATATCAGTCGGAAATTACCCACGGAAAGATCCGTCGAAAATTCTAAAATTACCGACGGAATTTTGTCCGTGGGTAATTTCTGACGGATAAATCCGATGGTAATTTCCGATGGATATGTGCGTCTGAAATTACTGACGGAATTATCCGTCGGAAATGTCAAAATTATCGACGGAATTTTGTCAGTCGGAAATTACCGACGGAAACATCATTCGGAAATTTGTTTTGGCCTTTCCACAAATATTTCCATCAGAAAATCCGTCGGAAATTGAATTATTTTCCACGGAATAATTACCGACGGCCATTTCCATCGGTAATCTAAAAATTTCTGACGGAAAATAATCCGTCGAAAATTACTTTCCGTCAAAAATGCTGAAATTTCCGACGAAATATTGTCCGTTGGAAAATTCCATCGAAAAAAGCCTTTTTTTTTTTTGTAGTGCCACCACCGCCTCCATCTCAAATCCCAGACCCATACCTCCCTAATTCACCTTCCCATACTGCATCTTCTTGATGAAACAAATCCCAACTTCACTTGGCCAAAGAGATTCATTAAAAAATCTAATGTCTCTCACTCCCAAGCGAGATGTGGTTTTTTGTGCACAAATTCTCCTCCAACTCACTCAACGAATCTTCTTAGTAAGCTCATCACTTACTACAAAAAAATATTTTTGATTTATCTCTATTTTTGTTTTGCCACCCCATGAAGAATTTTAAAGAATGAAAGATAAAGAAAAGGTATGTAGTTGCATCAAATACATGAAATAAACTGTTATAAAAAATTGTCTTACTCAACGGAAGGTTATCTCTCATAAATATAGTTTCAATCCATCACCTTTGAACAAGTTTTAAAAGGCTTTAATGAATTTAAAATTAAAGTCACTTAGGACCATGCTTTTTAGGCCACCATAATTCCACACCACCTCCTTAACCTCCCTCTCATCAAACTTTGCCAAAAGAAAAGAATTGGCTTCTAGGAGATAGAATTGAATTTCACTTCATCCAATTTCTGTCTCATACTACTTTGTTCTTTAAACTTTTCTTCAAAGAATCTCTTGTTCTTTAAACCAACTAATATTACGTACATAGGGTATAAGTAAATAGTAGTAATTAATATTACATTAAAAATTACATGACAATTATTTTAAGATTTTTTTCTTACACGACAATAATTATATGAGACGGATGAACTACAATATTAATTATTAGATAAAAGTCATGATTTTGATAATTAAGTAATTAACCAAGAGTAATATATTACATTACTTATAAAAAGAGGGAGTAATATTCAATAAAATACATATTAAATGAAAAATTGAATGCATTTAATATTCAATACTTCTTTTTCATTACAAATTAAAAATTTCACTGAGAAATGATGAATTTTTGTTAAAATGAAAGCTATTCTCCGTTAAGAAATTGTTTTAATCACTCTACTATATGTAAGGATATTCTATTTGAAAAAAATTACAGAACTTCATATTGAAATTTTAAACTGATCAAAGTTTTTGAAGAAGTAAAAACTAAAATAACCAATTGGAAGGGAGTTTCTACAAAAACAAATAGGGAAGAAGGAAATAAATAGGTAATGCCTATTTAACGTATGTCATTTGGAGAGAGCTAGATATAAGCATAAAATTTTATAAAAACTATTATTTACACAATAATTCATACAATAATTTATACAATAATGTTCTTTTATATTTATCTCTCTTACACAATATTATCTATTAATTACATGTCATAATGATAGAATAAGATAGATAAAAAAATATGTTATAGTAAGAGTTATATACATTTATCACATCTCAAATTTTATTTCTATCCATAATTTATGTATTATTTTCATAGTT